>JABWDY010016993.1:4065-14446 GCA_013358455.1 Thalictrum thalictroides | reverse complement strand
TTAAAAAACGATATATTAAGATATATCCCGATATATCACGATACAATCGATATATTGATCGATATATTCAATACGTATTATGACAAATATCCACCGATAGATTTCGATATATCTCAATTTATCCAAAATCTGAAAACCGATATATTGGCCGATATCGATATTTTTTGAACTATGATATGATCATTAGATTGGATGATGATGGGAGATAGGGCTGATGAGCTTGAAAAAGGTTTTGGTCGCTGTGGCAGGATTTTTAGTGGTTCTATAATAAAAAGGACAAAAATAGTTGTCAGGGAAAAAAAAATGGAGCCCTTTAGGAGCCCGTAATGTAAGATTGGGCTCCTTAAGAAACCATATGTAAAAAGAGACCCCCCATTCCCCCCAACGTCTTTAATGGTTTTGATTACCGAAACTACCCCTTATCTAATTTGAGTTTATCTCTTCTGCTTCTCTCATATCTCTCCCTTTACTCTCTCTCTCTTCTGATTCTCTCATATCTAATTTGATTACTCTCTCTCTCTCTTCTGCTTCTCTCATATCTCTCCCTTTACTTCTCTCATACCGAAACTACCAGATCAATGAAGTTTTGGTTTAGTTTCTTGCAAAATAATCAAAGTTTGTTTTCACCCATTGCGATATTTTGCCTCAATTTAAATTTTGATATTGTGAAAAAAAGTAAACAAAAAGAACAAATTGATCTGGTATTGATGATGTTGACGATGATTCATGTTTCAATTTGGTTGGGTTTTATTGAGTTTTTTCATATTTTTATTTTCATCAATTAATATTAGAGATGAATCCACAATAAGAATTCAGAACTTGCCTTCATCTTATCCATGTCACTATAATATACTACAGATCCATGTCACTATAATATACTACAGAACCTAATATAGATTGGAATGTGAAACAAATGGCGCAAAATGACCCATTTAACTATAAATATGCCATGTAGCTTCATTTAAAGAAATGCAAATGGAGAACAAAGTTTCATTCTGTATAAATGAGTTTGCTAAACTTTAGCAATTCAAGAACAAAGGATATAGTAATGGATGGTTTTAGGAAGGAATTCATGATGTACTCATACTATAAAGACCCATGAGGGGATAATTAATCCAAAAGGGGCTCTTTCAAACACACTATCACAATGCAATTTTTTCAATAAGATGGTCCTTAAGTTGCAATCACAAATTTAGAATACCATGAATTGTTTGAATACAATAAACTTACCATCACAAATGTGGTGAATTGGTGATTTGAATAAATGAAGCAGCAAACAGCTACTTAGTACTAGTAATATGTCTTGTTTTTTTGCCATGCATATAGGTCAATTCATTGGTTGCATAAAGTTGTTTGCATTTCTTAATTTGCTTCTTATATGTTGTGGTGGCTACGCATAGCTCCATCCCATGCATAGTCGTGCATAGAGGTCATTGCATTGTATGCATAGTGATAAATGTAATAGAAGCATCAAACTCTTTGCAAAATAAAACTACTTGAAAGTACTAATTTTAAATATGTTGTGTTGGTTACATAGAATTCAACGCGTTGGATGCATAAAGCTCTTTGCAACAGATAAAAGTCAATACATTGGATGCATAAAGCTTTAAACATTTTTTAACTATTTGTAAAGAACTTAGTGCATCAGATGCATATAGCTCTTTGCATTTACTTAATTTGTTAGTTTATGTTGGTCTGGTAGCATAGGGTTCATTGCATTGGATGCACACTGCTCTTTGCAACACTGCTTGAAGATCATTGCATTGGATGACCAGATTGGTAGATTCCACCCTCATGCAAGTAAATACAATTATAAAACTATAGAGTAGATCAGAATTTACAAGAATATGTTATTGAACATTATATCATATAATCTCTGCCTTTAAATTACATACACTGTCTACAAAAATCACCAAAATGTAATTGATTAATATTTTCATCAATTAATATTACAAATTTTCTGAAGATAATCATCCACCAACTCCACTGTCGTACTTCCCAAGAGTTGCATCTAAATTGGCCTTGCACCTTCCCAAGAACACCTCTTGTGCTTTGGCTACATTTTCCTTCTTTCCACTCCATGACTTGAGTGTACTCTGTTGTAACGCTCGCCCAAATGAGAACGATAGCATCCATGGCTTCAAAACATCCAGTTTGTTCATTGCATTGAGGTTCAATGTTGCCTCCTCCTCACTTGACCCCCTGACAAAAACACAATTCCTGGCATAGCTGCTGGGACAGTTTGACACAATGTTGTCACTGTGGCCTCGACAATCAATTCAGGAGTGACCTAAGAAATAAAAAAAAAGTCATTAATTAACGACAATAACACATCATTGAATATCTGAGAACATACCATATTATATGTTTTGGGGCTTAGGAAAATCTGCTTAGCATGTAGACTCTTTAGCAATCTAGCTGCATAAAAAATACTTCCTAATTCGCAAAGCTTCTCAATATAAGCAGTACAAGTTACCTTGTTGGACACATCATTATTTTCCACTTGAGAAATAAACTGATTCAGAACCTCGTCTGTAATCTTTATTTCATCAGTAGATGCCTGTGTCGTCACCAATCGATAATTTTTAACATGGTTTCTTAAAAGTGCAGTGTATGGCCAGATTCTATTGACCTCTAGTCGAATCATTGAAAAATAACTCTGCAAAAATAGACAACAGTACACAGTATAATGACTAATGAGACATTTATAAAGCCCAAAGAATATATCAAACTAATAACAAACCATTCTTAAACAGATATGGAATTCCTAAGTCCTAATTGCAGAATTCAAAATTGTAAATAAAAGCTTGAATTGAAAAGGGAAATAAAAACCATCAACTAATAACAAAGTAACAAACCACTGATTAGTGAGTTGACTCAAAATTTAATCAATTATATCTCTACACACCCTTTATTGTGGCAATTGAATTCACAAAGCTAACAATCATAAAATGATCAGTGAAGAATAATCATGTATTTATGTGTTGTTCACTTGGTTGTCTACTACTCTACTTACCAACAAGTGAAGCAGTGCAGATCGAAACCTCTTGAACCAAAGTAAACTAAAACATACCTGAATTTCATGATTTCGATACAAAGGATGATCCAACGTTGGTTGTCTTTTGATATCAATGCAATCATATATGTCACCTACTTTGTTCTAAAAAAATAACAGAATATCAAAAAAAAATTCCTTGCATAAAATCAAAGGCGATTTCGATGTAGAACGGTATGTGAAAGGAAATAAAAACTAAATTGAACAAAAATACAAAATACATGAAACACAAATTATACTTTAATTTACACAGTTGCAAATTTGAAATCTCTTATGTTCCTCTTCAATCTCAAACTTAAATTTGAAATCTCTTATCAACTGAAATCGTTTCAATAAAAGAAACTCACCTTAAAACTTTTCTACGATCGACCAAACCCAAGAAGAAGAAGAAAGGCACTATTGTTTCTGCAATCAAACAAAATCGATGAAGAAGCTCGAAATCACCAGGTTATTCTTCATGTCTTCTGCAATCAATCAAACCGAAGAAGAAAAAGAGGAATTTAGTTTATCCATCAAGCAAAGTAGCAAACCGAAGAAGAAGAAGGGTAATTTGGTCTGAAAAAGGCCGACTTAAACTGAGAAGGGCCTTTTTTTACAATAGATTTGTTAATAAAACTCTACAATTAAACATGTTATCTTAAAGGGGTTTTATTATGCAAACTGGGCTTTGAACAGCCCAATAGTTAAATAAGGACCCTTAAGAGGGTCCTAGAACCATTTCCATGACAAAAAAATTATATAATTTGTTTAAGTATAACACACCCCTGAATCAGGTTTGCTGGAATTGGATTTGTTAGCGACAGATCCTTTCTTCCCAGTCTCACAAGCAGTTGAAGCTCTGGATCCAATATTAGATCTATTAAACAATAAGGCAGAAGCTTGCTTTCTCTCGTATTCATTTGGGAAATATATAGTAGTGTACAAAGTATATTACATCCTTGATCTTAGGAAGATTATTACAAGTATAGCAACATACAGCTACGTGAGATATTAAGATATTCTAACTTGGAGATGAAGGCAGGCCAAGCCCATGTATAGGATGTTTGTCAATACTCCCCCTCAAACATGGCAACAGGTTGACAAGTTTGGAGCGCAAAAGATTAAAACGCTGGCTAGAGAGGCCTTTCGTAAATATGTCTGCAAGCTGGTCTTGTGTAGAGACAAACACAACTCTACGGGTACCCTTAGCAACTCGTTTGCGAACAAAATGATAATCCAATTCGATGTGCTTCGTGCGAGCATGAAAGACAGGGTTGGCAGCCATATATGTGGCACTAAGGTTGTCACAATAAAGAACTGTTGGAGATTGAAGCGGAATGCGTAAGTCACGCAAGAGATGGTGGACCCAAATAGTATCGGCACAGGTATATGCAAGGGCATGATACTCTGCTTCTGCACTTGAGCGAGAGACTGTAGGCTGCTTTTTAGCTGACCAAGAAATTAAGTTTGGACCCAAGAATAAGCAAACACCAGTAGTAGATCTTCGACTGTCCGGACAACCAGCCCAATCTGAATCAGAGTAGGCAATAAGCTGTAAAGGATGAGTTGACCGGCGGAGATATATTCCATAGCCAAGGGATCCTTTAAGATAGTGAAGGACTCGTTTAGCCGCAACCAAATGTACATCTCGTGGACTGCTCATAAACTGTGCGAGGTGATGGATAGCCAAGGCAATATCAGGTCTTGTGAGAGTTAAATATTGTAATGCACCAAGAATATGACAGTATTCTGTTGGGTCTGGAAGTGGGTCTCCACATAATGCCGACAATTGAGTACGTGCAGCAAGAGGAGTGGAGCATGGTTTACAATCTAACATTCGACACCGACGGAACAAGTCAAGAGTGTATTTGGTTTCACGAAGATGAAGGCCATGCATATCACGAGTAGCTTCTAATCCAAGAAAGTAATGTAAGCTTCCAAGATCTTTGATATCAAATTTTGCTCCCAGTGTCTCAATAAATGATTGCAAAAGTGGAGGAGAATTCCCTGTTAAGACAATGTCATCCACATAAAGAAGAAAAATCATCATAGTGGAACCATGGCGATATGTAAACATAGAAGAATCAGCAATGTTTTGGATAAAGCCATACGAGATGAGAAACGAGCTCAAGCATTGGAACCAAGCGCGAGGAGCCTGTTTGAGGCCATAAATCGCCTTATTTAATTTACAAATATGATGAGGACGGCTGGGATCGATGAAACTAGGTGGTTGTGTCATGAATACATCCTCAGATAATGAGCCTTGTAAGAATGCATTCTTTACAACCAGTTGGTGAATCGACAAAGAAAAGGACACAGCTAGACTCAAAGTTGTGCGGATGGTTGTCGGCTTAACAACTGGACTGAATGTCTCATCATAATCAATACCTGCTTGTTGGTGGAATCCTTTGGCAACAAGTCGAGCCTTGTAACTTTCAAGGGTGCCATCTGATCGCCTTTTGATTTTGAAAACCCATTTTGAGCCATATATGTTCTGATGTGGATGTGGAGGAACAAGTGACCATGTGCCATTTTTCAATAAAGCATTGAATTCCTCATTCATTGCATGTCGCCATTGAGGTACCTTTTGAGCTTGAGAGAAACATGATGGTTCCATTTCAGTTAATAATTGCATAGGGAATGCAGAAGGAAGTGGATGACGAGTGACATAATCAGCACGCTTTTTCGGTTTCGAAATGTCGGCCGTGGCTCTAGTAGTCATATGATACTGGTTGGTTAGTGGAATAGTAAGCAATGGAGCATGAGTTGTTGATGCCAGTGAGTGATTAGAGGAGGAAGGCACATCTGATGGTGCCGACATAGGATCAGGTGGTGACTCCAAAGCTCTTGAAGCCGGTGAGCCATTAGATGAGGAAGGCACATGTGGTGGAGTTGGCAAACAATCAGATGATGACTCCAAATTCACTTCTGAGGATGGTAACTGATCTGATATTGTTGCTGGAATAGATAGAGATGCAGCCTCTGGTGTAGTAATGATTGGAACAAAAGCCATCTGAGAATAGTCTGGCACCCTTGCCTTGCTTAATGAACATGTTGATGTAGATGTATATGGGAAATTGGACTCGTCAAATACCACATGTCGAGATATATACAAGTGACCAGTGACTGGATTTAAACAACGAAACCCTTTGTGTCGAGAGCTATATCCAACAAAAACACAAGCAACGGACCTGGGCAAGAGTTTGTTAGCAACATAGTCTCCAAGATATGGATAACAAGCACAACCAAAGGTACGCAAAATAGAGTAATCTGTTGTGTAACCAAATAGAGAAGTGAATGGAGATTTCCAGTCCAAAACAAGAGTTGGTAACCTGTTGATTAAGTATACAGCTGTGCAAATCGCCTCCACCCACAAATTTAATGGAATACTAGCAGTAATCATCATTGTACGAGCCATTTCAGATATATGATGGTGCTTGCGCTCTGCAAGTCCGTTCTGTTGAGTAGTGTGAGGGCATGAGAACCTGTGATGAATTCCTTTGTTTGTACAAAAATTATGGAAAGATGAGTTGTACATTTGGTTAAGTGAGAGTTGAGCCACTAGAAGAACCTGTTGTTGAATCATCTGAGGAAGAAGAAGAAGAAGATTTGGCTGCAGAGGAAGAATCAGTAGAGTTGCCCATGGAGGAAAAAAAAATCCTTTTTAGATGAAATTAGGGTTTTTCGTCCTGCTTTGATACCATAAACAAAGAGGCAGAAGCTTGCATTCTCTTGTATTCATTTGTGAAATATATAGTAGTGTACAGAGTATATTTACATCCTTGATCTTAGGAAGATTATTACAAGTATAGCAACATACAGCTACGTAAGATATTAAGATATTCTAACTTGGAGATGAAGGCAGGCCAAGCCCATGTATAGGATATTTGTCAATACCCTTGCTATCAATGTGGCCACCATCTCAGTGTTTTTGAAGATTCTAGTATTCCTCTCTCTCCATGTCCAATAAATAAAGGTGTTGAACAAGAGCCTTAGTGAGTCTTGTGCATAGCCCTTCGCTTTACTTCTTTGTATGATCCATTGTAGCTCTTATTGTAGCTCTTGTTCCTAATCTGGTGCAAGTGCTCTCTGAAAGCCTACCTCGCTCAACATTGTAGTCCATATAGCTCTAGCAAAGGTACACTCATAAAATAAGTGTTTTTCAGTCTCTGAACATCTCCAACATAGAACACAAACATCTTGTTGTACTACCCCGCATCTTCTTGGCTTTGCTTGTGTCTTTAAACCACCTCTTCGTGCCATCCATGAAATGAATGAGTGTCTTGGGATCCTGTTTGTAAACCAAATCTATTTGTGCCAGTATACAGGTTTCTTTGTCTTCCTTGTGGCATTGTATGTATCCTTCAAGGTGTATTCTCCTGTTAGAGAGGGAGCCCACACAACTGAATCTGCTCCACCACCTATCTTGACATGCTCTCTGCCATTTTCCATTGTGTATCATGTTTGCACCCTTTGCCTGTAGTGAACCTTGAGTATCATACCTTAAAGTATCTGGAAAGTGTTGGCTTAAGAGGCTATGATCACTCCAAGGTTGTTGCCAAAAGAGAGTATCCTGCCCATCACCAATGAGATGATTAACAAGATATTTTGCTTGATCTCTTTCTCCAAGTATAGCTCTCCAAATCCATGTGATATCACTAGGTGCTTTGATCTCCCATACATTCCTTCCTCTGATAAGGTTCTGCTTCACCCATTGTACCCATAAAGTATTCTTATTAGAAACAATGTTCCATAAGTGCCTCATATTTGCTGCATGATTTGCCACCTCCAAGCTTCTAATGCCAAGTCCTCCTTCTTCATAAGGATAACATATGTCACTCCAGCTAATTAAACAATGAGAAGGAGCACAATCAGGTCCCTTCCAAAGAAAATTCTTGCAAATTTTAGTAATATCTGCAATAATCTTATGGGGTAAGATAAAAGAAGATATCCGATAAATATTAAGGCTGCCAGGGACTGATTTGATTAGCTGCAATTTCCCTGCACATGACAGAAACCTGCCCTTCCATGTCTCCATTCTTGAAGTAATCTTTGTTAGTGGCAAGCAATTTCCTGATGATAACCTTTTTGTGATCAAGGGCAGCCCAAGATATTTAACTGGAAGGGTTCCAGCTGTGAACTCCATGGCATTGGTTATTTCAGTGCAAACATCTGGATGTACTCTACAAAAGAACAAAGAACTCTTGGTAACATTAACTTCTAGCCCAGTAGCTCTTTTGAATTCATTAAATGTCTCTCTCATGCAAATGGCTGTATCCAAGTCTCCATGCATAAATGCTATAAGATCATCTGTAAAAGCTAAGTGAGTAATAAGAGGGTTTACACAATTAAAATGCAGCCTAAAAGACCCATTCCTAACCTTTCGTAGCATAAGATCTGTAAGTAAGTCCATAACCAATACAAAAAGATAAGGTGACATTGGGTCCCCTTGCTTGATACCTCTCTTACTCTAAAAATGGCCATATGGAGCTCCATTTAGCATATAGAGAAGGTTGGTGTTTGTATGCATTCCATAATCAAACTTATAAACAAATGTGGGATCCCAATCCTTTTAAGTGCAAACTCTTTAGCCTCCCATCTAACTGAATCATATGCCTTTCTGAGATCAATCTTTGCTGCACATCTAGCTGGGGGAGAATCTCTGTGATAGTTATGTAAGAGTTCATGGCAAAGTAAGATGTTATCCTGAATGTACCTTCCTCCAATGAAAGCTGACTGGTTGTTGGACACCACAGCTGGCATGAACTCCTTCATCCTGTTGGTGATGATCTTGGTAATGCACTTGTATAACACATTACAACAAGCTATAGGTCTATACTCCCCTAAAGGTACCAGGATTGGTCATCTTGGGGACCAAAGTCATGCATGTTGCATTCACTTCTTTAAGGAGTCTTCCAGACTTGAAGAAGTTTTTGATAGCCTTGACAAAATCACCTCCAACTGTGCTCCAAGAATGCCTAAAGAACTATTTGTTTACACCTTTTATAGCGCAATAAGCT
Source organism: Thalictrum thalictroides (assembly GCA_013358455.1). Lineage (NCBI taxonomy): Eukaryota > Viridiplantae > Streptophyta > Magnoliopsida > Ranunculales > Ranunculaceae > Thalictrum > Thalictrum thalictroides. Next base: position 5,392 of record JABWDY010016993.1, on the reverse strand, counting down.
GATTTACAACATCTAGAGAGCTTAAAAACTTTCGTAGAGTTTTTAGAACACTATTTGTTTGCATACTTTTGCTAGAGCAATTATAAGCTTGCTAACAACTATTTAAAATTAATATTAGCAAGCATGAATATTTTAGAAAATATATGAGGTAATTTACAACTTATAGAGTACTATAAGCTTGTTTACAACTTCTAGAGAACTTAAAAACTTTTGTGGAGGTTCTAGAACACTTAATTGGTTGCATAATTCTTCTAGAGCACTTATATGCTTGTTCGTAACAATTTCAAATTTATATATGCTTGCGTCAATATTTTTAAAAACATATAAGGTTCTTTACACCATATAGAGCACTATAAGCGGGTTTACAACTTTTAGAGAGCTTAAAACACATGTGGAGTTTCTAGAACACTTATTTTCTTTCATACATTAGTTTGAGCACTTATAGGCTTACCCACAACTAATAAAAATTCATATAAGCTTGCATCAACATTTTTCAAAACATATTAGGTTGTTTACACCTTATAGAGCATAAAAAGCTGGTTTACAACTTTTAGAGAGCCTAAAAACTATCGTGGGTGTTTCTAGAACACTTATTGCATACTTTTGTAGAGCACTTATAAGTTTGCTCAAAACTATTTCAAATTTATATATGCTTGCATCAATATTTTTAGCGCTATAAGCTTGTTTACAACTTCTAGAGAGTTTAAAAACTTTCGTGGAGTTTTAAAAACACTTATTTGCATGAATACATTTGCTAGAGCACTTATAAGCTTGCTAACAACTGTTTAAAATTATTATAAGCATGCATGAATATTTCAAAAAATATATGAGGTAGTTTACTACTTATAGTGCACTCTAAGTTTGTTTACAACTTCTAGAGAGCTAGAAAAATTTCGTGGAGATTCCAGAACACTTGTTTGTTTGCATACTTTTGTTAGAGCACTTATAAGCTTGCTCACAACAATTTCAAATTTATATAAGCTAGCAACAACATTTTTAGTAACATATATGATTGTTTACTCCTTGTAGAGCACTATAAGCTGGTTTACAACTTCAAGAGAGCTTAAAAACTTTCGTGGAGTTTCTAGAACACTAATTTTCTTTCATACATTTGTTTGAGAAATTATAGGCTTACTCACAATTATTAAAAAAATTTATAAGCTTGCATCAACATTTTTAAAAACATATTAGGTTGTGTACACCTTATAGAGCATATAAACCAGGTTTACAACTTTTAGAGAGCTTAAAAACTTTCGTGGAGTGTCTAGAACACTTATTTGCTTGCATTCTTTTGCATAACACTTATAAGCTTGCTCATAAATTTTTT
>JABWDY010016984.1:6465-17045 GCA_013358455.1 Thalictrum thalictroides | reverse complement strand
AAAAAAAAAATTTTGTTTTGGTCGTTGTAGTATACTAACCTTGCAGGAAAAATTCTTTCAAATGGAGACAAGGCTTACTACAAAAGAGGAAAAGGACTTGTGCCAAGCTTGAGGTAATATCCTACCTTTATAATTATCATATATGTCACATAGAGGACTATGCACATATCTTGTTTGGGGGTGGGGCATTATATTACCTAGCTTAACACTTTTCCACGTTTTATTTACGACCATGACAAGTTTTTAAAAATATTTGTTTTAAAAGGTAGATTTGGTGATTTTCAATGATAAGAATAGATCTTCAATTGTCATTATTAGGAATTGCTTATATTTTCGGTATTTCATAAAAATACCTTTGATATTTTTCGGTATTTCATAAAAATCATTTTGTCCCTTTTCACTAGCCAATACCTAAGCCAAGTTACAACTTATTTATGTTTAATTGATTTAAGGTCATATGTAGTGAAAAGTGGTGAGTAAATGAGAAAATGCTAAGGTAAAATACCTGGCATCCTTACACGTGATCAACATTCCATTCATAAGAGACTAACTCATACAATGTCCGTTCTTTTCTTAATGTATTATGCAATGTGTGAGATGTCCTCTTTTATTTCCATTCCTCGCATATGTGGTGCATATACATATACACATATTCTTCGGAGTGATATTTTTATTTTTGAGTGTATGCCCGGTGAGGATTGTGTCAAAACACTATTTTGAAGGTAACTTAGTAGACATATCTTTTGATATGAGATTTGTGTTACTAGGCATTATTTCACTTTTGTAAGTTATGTTAAGGTGATTAGTGAATAATCTCTATCTTGAGAAATAAAGCATAATCTTATATGTTAGTGTTGATTATACTAATGGATTATGTAAGCATGAACTCATTATGTTGAAAGAAGGTTTACTCTTTGAATTTGTTCATCATCATCTCTTCCTTTGAAGTTTATGGGTATCTTCCCTGGAAAATCCTCACGAGGCTACAACTCGTCCTATAGGTTTAAGGCCTTGTTGCATATGGTAAATGCAATCGTACATTGCCTACGAAAAGGTAAATATCTTATTTTTAAATGGATTTCTTTCTCGCCCTTATGCTTTCTTGCTTGAGGACAAGCAAGGTGTTGTTTGGGGGTGTTTGATAAGCGCTCAAAAGTGTAAATATATCCCCTTAACTCATGTACATTTGTCTAAAGTTATGATATAAAGTGATATGATATGCTTGGTATTGTTAGAATTACGTGTTTGTAGGTGCATTTCACCCGGAAAAGCTAAAAGGAAGCAAAATGCGGTAAAAATGCCGTTTCAAGTAGCTAACTTGACGCAATTAAACGAAAGGGTTAGAAAGCTCGGATTTTGAAGCACAAATAGGCATTGGAAAGCTCTCACTTCCTCATGCAAGACTGTATAGATATATCACAGAAAACAGAGATGGAATCAGGACAAAAGGACTCGTCAAAACCTATCAGACCCAGTTTTTGTATACTATTTTTGGGCCTCTTGGGCTTCTTGGAAGTCGTGTTTATAGAAGGAATTTGGATCTAATATTTTGACTGAGTCTTCCACGTTGTTTGACTAAGATCTCCACCAAATTTTAGCTCCAGAAGCTTCCTACACGTTATTTAATAAATTACAAACTCTTTTCTAGCAATTTTCAAGGAGTTCTAGGGTTAGAAGGACTCCTCCCTATATAGGGAGAGGAGAGCCACGAAATTCATTATGCTTTGATCTTAAATTGAAGTATCATTAGAATTTTACATTATTTTATGTTGAAGAAGAAGTTCCATTGATTTTAATACAAGTTTATTTACTTTTCAAGTTCAAGTTTTTTATTATTCTATCGTATCTTTACTTTTCATGCAATTTAATCTTTTATCTTTATATTCTTGTCTTTTAATTATGCGTTTTACTTTTACAACCATAATCATCATCACCACAATCACCATGAGTTAATCAATTCATGGGGTTTTACAAGTGGATTAGGTAAGTAGAAGAATTTACTACAAGTGTTACATGTTTGCCCTGCTAGAAAGGTAATTATTTTATGATTGATCACGTAGAATAGTTTTTGCTCTTTGTTCTTCATAATAAATAAAAAAGAGATCTTTTTGCATGTGTAGAGACTTTCGAGCCTCATACGCCCGTTAACATATCTTGGCATCGAGAGAGAGAAGATAGTTAACAATAATATAAAGAGTTATAATTCACTACTTGCATGACGGCATCGAGATGAGAGGTACTAGGTTTTGAATACTTCTTGAGGTCGAGTTCCTGGGTCGAGAACAAGGGAACTCACTACCAATTATTGCTTGTCTATGAGTTTATAGTTGGATGCATGGGAAACAAGCATGAGTAGTTAATTTGGACACTTGCCTATGAAACGAAGTAATACCCCGCTTTTCTCTCCTTATTCACAATCTTTATTTTATCTTGCTTGCTTTACTTTATTTGCATTTTCTTTACTTCAATCATATTTACTCTCAATCAATCAAATCTCTACAAGTCATCAATCCTTTCATAAACGACATCATCCTTCATCGTTGTTTCATGTTTGTAGCTAAGTACCCAATTCTTGGAAAGAGTGGATTCGATACCCTGATACTTGCCTCTACACTAGTTTTAGGATTAGTTTAGTTGTTAGAATCATATAAGGGGTTTATTTGATTAGTAATACCGGTAGACTTAACCTGTTTTTGCAGCTTTACGGGTACCTGGTAAAAATTGACGGGAAGCACTGCTAAACCATTTCCCGTCATATCAGGCCACAACCGAAGAGACAATCCTCTATTCACAGTAACCCTAACCGGGACACAACCGAAGGGATTTAAATCGATCAATAATGATATGTTCGTGTCAGCGTTACCAAATCTTCAACTATACCCAATTCAGGAACTTCACAACATAACCAACATACAACTGGGATACACCATCCCACATACAAAATCAATTCCTTATTCCCTTTTGGAAGAGAGAAGCAACAAAAATTGCATTAACTTTTAATTTGTAAAATAATACCCATTTACATATACTGCTTTAATTAGCAATTCCAGTATAAAACATGATATATGTAGCTAAACGTTGTAATTAAACTAACAATCGTTAAACCACGAATAATCTATATACACCAAACAAAACCATGCATGCCATTTTCTATCAATATATGAATTTAAGTGCAACATTTAAATAATATGGACATGGCAAAATAATGTAAAAGTTTTGTGAGTCCCTACCTCGGCACGCTCTCATATCTCTCTCTAGAACTCCTAGATAACCACTATATCAAACTCCTAAAAACGTAAGTGAATTTATAAATTAGAATCTAAACTTGATTTGAAATAATTTTCTATTTTCCTAGCCGTGCATGTCTCGTGTTTCTAATATAACGACAACTCGAGCTATGGCGTTCACCAACTTATTTAGCTGATAAATTTTGTTTATAAAAATGTTTATGCAAAAATCTACAATCACTTTTAAAACGTTAATGTATATCAAGGCTTGCTGATAATAAGAGCCATTTGGGTATAAGCTCACTGATGGATACACTTCCAGAATCAAAGAGAATCTGGAGTAACTTATAATCATAAGTTTATATAGTCATAAACCTATATATGGATGGTTTTAAAATGGCTCTTTATATATACTCAATAATCTGGAAACCAGTTCTTTATCTCTTAAACTGATATACAGTAGTGCTAATGGATGTGATATTACTAATTAATTATGATGATGGGGTATGGGTATAACCTGCTAGTATATAGAAATAGATATGAAAATCATATAAAATAAAAATTGATTAAGATAGCTACTGTTACTTACCAAAAATATGTCAAAATCCTAAGATGTTCTTCGCTTCAGATTTCCCACTGCGTGTTAAACCTTGGATACAAAATATTTCTAAGTTTTTGCTAAGAAGAAATGAGATCTATAACAGTATGTATATAGCTATATATAACGCCCAACTGGTTGTTTGTTCCATTCACACACAAGTTTTGTTATACAAGTTAAGTGGAAGATAAAGCTAAGGAGGTCAACTTGCCCCAAGGTCCAAGCACAAGGTGTCAAGCATTTTACATATCCAGCACACTCCAAAGTTTTAATTGAAACCCACATCCAGTGATACCAGTAGCAACTTAATAACTTACTCCTCACTTCAAATCTCTATTCAATTAGATATACATGATTTCCTTTTATACCCCATATTACAAATTTCCTCTCAAAATAAAAGTCTGCACTACTAATAAATACTTGATTTTTTTTTTATTACTAATCAAATATTTAGGAAATTTGTAATATTATTAATTGTGCTTATATTAGTTAAATTGTTGGAACATATTTTACTTTCGTGGCCATTTTCTTTTTCTAATTAACACACTCCATTATCTAAATGCAATCGATTAACATTACAATTCATTTAATCATGCCGTCATGGTCTTAAGTTATAGATAAACTTACTAAAATTGCCCCTAATGTGAATACAGGTCGTTAATCATCTAGATCTAAAAGGAATCTATTGAGCTTCAAAGACATTGGTCGTAATGAATATCACAATGAGACTACAAATGAAAATGAAACAGAATATCTTCGTATAACTGTCGTAGTCTCGGAACAAAAACATATTTTGGAAAAACTTCCAAGTTTATCCTCATGGTTGTATTATACAAATATAGACCCAATTGAAACATATGCTGTCATGAGCCAGAGGACCACCGACAAAGAATTATTTATGTTTTGGCATGATCGCCTTGGCCACCCTGGGTCCACAATGACACGTAGTATCATTGAGAATTCAAATGCACATCCCTTGAAAAACCAGAAGATTTTCATATGAGTGATAATCCTTGTGCGAGTTGTTCCCAAGGTAAGCTAATTACAAAACCATCACAAAACAAAGGTTATGGCAGAATCACCACTTTCTTACGAAGAATCCAAGGGGATATTTGTGACCCGATTCATCCTCCATGTGGACCATTTCAGTATTTCATTGTCATTATCAATGCATCTGCAAGATGGTCACATGTCTGCCTACTTTCAACAAGAAATTTAGCATTTGCTAGACTATTAGAACAAGTCATTAGGCTACGAGCATAGTTCCCAGATCATCAGATCAAGTCTACCAGATTAGCCAATGCTGGAGAAGTCACTTCTCAAGCTTTTAATGATTATTGCATGACACTTGGGATTGATGTGGAGCACTCAGTAGATCATGTGCACACTCAAAATAGTTTGGCAGAATCCTTCATCAAACGACTGCAAACTATAGTGAAACCTTTGCTGATGTAGACAAAATTGCCTCATTCGGCATGGGGCCACGCTATTATGCATGCAGCATTACTTATTCGGATCCGACCAACCGCATATCACCAGTATTCTCTGCACCAAATTGTGTTTGGGCACCAACCAAACATTTCTCATCTTCGCACATTTGGATGTTGTGTTTATGTACCGATTTCACCACCACAATGGACAAAGATGGGTCCACAGCGCCGTTTGGGTATCTATATCGGTTTTGACTCAACATCAATTATTCGATATCTTGAACCTTTAACTGGTGATGTCTTTACTACACAATTTCCAAATCAGATTGTCACTTTGATGAGACAGTTTTCCCGCCGTTATGGGGATATAACAAGCCAGTTCTAGAAGAACGATGTGAAATTACATGGAATACATTTTCTAAGTCTTATCTTGATCCACGCACTTCACAGTGCGAAATAGAAGTGAAAAGAATTGTTCACCTTCAATCCATTCCGAACGAACATCCTGATTGTATGCATGCAGCAAATACTCCAGCCACAATTGGTATCCCTGAATGACCAAATGATAAAAAAGCAGCAAATGAAATATCAACAGTAAGCACAAAGCGCGGAAGACCTGTTGGATCAAAGAATGTGAATCCTCGGAAGCGGAAAACAAAAACACATACCCTACAAACTTCTGAAGTAGTTAAATCTCCATAAGAGATTATTGCTCCAAAAGAGTATATACCTACAAATAAGGTAATCCGATCAACTATCTCTGAACAAACACCTCCCAAAGAAGATATACATGAAAATAATGAGATCTCAATAAGTTATGTCTGTACAAGAGAAGTGATGGATCGTGATAAAACTATTGCCGACGATGCATTTGCCTATACAATAGCTCTTTTCATAACAGATGATGACGATCACGAGCCACACTCCGTCGATGAAGCCGACGCAAAAGCAATTGGGCAAGATGGAAAGAAGCAATCCAAACAGAGCTTTATTCGCTTGCAAAACGCTAGGTTTTTGGACTAGCAGTTCAAATACCAGAAGTTGTCACGCCTATAGGATACAAGTGGATATTCATACAAAAACGTTATGAAAAGGGTGATGTGGTCAAATACAAAGCCCACCTTGTAACACTAGGTTTCTCACAAAGACCAGGAGTTGATTATGAGGAAACAGATTCTCCAGTAATAGATTCAAACACCTTCCATTTCCTAATTGGTCTGGCAGTTTCTGAAAAACTTGATATGCGCCTGATAGACGTAGTCACTTCATATCTATATGGGAATTTAGACACATATATTAATATGAAGATCCCAGAAGGACTTGTTTTGCCTGAAGCAACACTGTCTAAACCACGTAGTTTGTACGCAATCAAACTCCAACGATCCTTATGTGGTATCATCGCCTTAGCGAGTATTTGATTGGAGAAGGATATGTTAATAATCCGATTTATCCTTGTGTTTTCATTGAGAAAACAATTGTCGGATTTGTGATTTATCCTTATGTGGTATCATCACCTTAGCGAGTACAATTGTCGCCAAAACTGCTACATATCTCAAAAAAAATTTGAGATAAAGACCTAGGAAGAATGAAATTTTGTCTCGGCCTACATATCGAGCAACAAGCAAAACGTTATGACCATATTACTATAGGGGTGTATACGAGCACCTTGGACATCACACCTTGAACTCTTTTCTATGTATAAATCCTCCTGGATCATGGCTCCCCCATTTAGGAGCCTTGAGGTCCTACTCAAGCAAAATTTAAGTGTGGGAACTCGGCGGTTCCCTTGGTGAAGCTAAATCACTTTGACTCTCTAGGTAGTTGTCCTTTTTCTCTCAATGTTGAAAGAAACATACTTACCCCATTGGATTTCAATCACATTCTTCACAATAATAGAATCCTCCTTCAAGACACGGCTCTTGCGTTGCATGGAACGTAGAGGCTTGGTCTTTCTTGGAGAGTTCTTTGACGGTGCCTTATCTTCAATCAACTTGCCATCTTTGGTCTTAGACGTTATAGAGAAAGCCACTTTAGAAATATTATCTAAAATATCAGTTGTCTTGACCATGAGATTGAGTTTGACACGAGGAACGTCTTCTTCAGTAAATCTTCCTATTGCTTGCGTGCTAAGAGTTGACGATCCGCCACGTTGATGCTTTCTAACCTCTACCTCTTTGGGTCTTCTTCCAGGGTGAAGCAACCAACACTTCTCTTCTATGTGCCCGTTGATCTTACAATGATCACCTTATTCTTCCTTGAAGTTCGACCTTCCTTGCATTTCTATTTTTTCTCATGACTTCTCCAACCAGATATATTACCAGATTTTTGTTTTGCCTCAAAATCAATTTTAAGTTGCCACCATTGTCATCTCCATCCTCTTCTTCTACAACTTGCTTACTAGAACTACCCCTTTTAGGGTTTTCTGATCTTTTAGTGATAAAAGGGTGTGTAGACCATGATTCCAAATTCTGATGTGTAGAGTTGTAATCATCGTAATCCCTATCTTCTTCTTCTACAACTTGCTTACTAGAACTACCACTTTTTGGGTTTTCTAAGCTTATTGTGATAGAAAGTTGTTGAATAGACAATAATTTCATTAACACTTTAATTGCGGAAGCGAGTTCTTGAACTTGTTTTTCAAGTTTTGAGAATTTTTCTTCATTGATGACTTTGTTCTTCATAATTTTCCTATTCTTTCTTCTTCGTCTTCTATGAGCTTGAAGAGGCTTAATAAGTTCTTCACCAAATCGCTTATATTGATTGCGTGTTAGGACCATAAACCACAAAAATCCCTTGAGATCAAATGCTCTTGATACCACTTGACCCAAACGATGTGGAGAAGATACTTACAAGATAGAAAATAAGTAGAAAAACAAACAATAATGAAGAACTTGGTTTTTGGGGAGGAACCAATTACTTCCTCTAAGGTTTTCTCTATTGTAAATACAGAGGTATTTACATACACCAAAAATGGTGTTGCTTGAGAGAATTGATGAAGAAATATGCTTTTTGAGATGAGAATGGCTGAGTAACAAGAGAATTGTCACTGCCTATGTATTCTGGAGGAGGAGTCCCTCTAGAAATCAAGCCTTGCGTAGTTCTTAAATAGATATTTCTTGATAATGGTTTACCTTAGTGGATCACCAATAATGCCTAATACTTAGGAATGTATGTAGTTGGTGGGCTAGTGGCATAAGTTATGCAACTGTAGTCTTTGTAGTCTTTGTTGGTCAAACCTTACACCTAAAGTTTAGGAAGGTGACATGTGGGTACGTACATAGCCCCTTTTCATTCAATTTGAAAATTGAGGTATCTTGAAAAATTTTCAAGTTGGATGAAAATAATATATATTTGATATTAACCCATATAATGATGAGGTTGTAACTGATCATAGACATGTTGTAAGTAGCTTTGTCTTTCGTATTGTGAGACAAATATATAGTGATGTCAAGTTTGTGTGTTTGAAGTTTTGAATTGTATGCATTTGAACAAGAAGAAATAATGTCTTGTTTGAAATTTGGATTTAAACGACAGAGCATTATGTTTTGTTTACATGAGTTTTAACAAAAGGTACAATGTCTTGTTGACTTTGTTTTTTGAACGAAAGGGCGCAATGCCTTGTTCAATTATGTTTGCAACGAAAGGCGTAATGCCTTGTTGGATTTTGAACAAAATAGCACAATGCCTTGTTCAATTTTGTTTGGAACGAAAGGGCGCAATGCCTTGTTCACTTTGTTTTTTGAACGAAAGGGCGTAATGCCTTGTTCAATTATGTTTGCAACGAAAGGCGTAATGCCTTGTTGGATTTTGAACAAAATAGCACAATGCTTTGTTCAATTTTGTTTGGAACGAAAGGGCGCAATGCCTTGTTCTCTGATTAAGAGGGCGCAAGGGCCTTGTTTTTTTATTCAGAGGGCGCAATGGCCTTATTTCTGAGTCAGATGGCTCAAGGGCCTTGTTTTGACTTTTTGTTAGATCGCGGAGTAATGTCGTTTTTACTTTCATTTTAATGAGATAAATGAAAGCAATATCACATATATGTGCAAAAGTAGCTCATAGAGAGTGAGGTTGTATTTGGGTGACCTGCACATACAGAGAGCTACAAAAAACATTATTAATAACAAAGTGTGAAAATATTTAGACAAAGTAAGAATAGCCCCTTGTATAGGATTCTGATGAACGAATTGATAAACCAAATTCTTCCAATTGCCTTGTAAAAAGAAATAAGGTCCTGTGAATTTCTTTGTTAAGATTTTCTTGAGACTTGAGAAATTGATTAGTAATTGGGGTCACAAGGGATCCCCTGATTTACATAATATTAAAGAAGTAATGAATGTGAGTAAAAAGGTCAGCACAGTTTGATGATTTAATTTGTAGAAAAATGTGTATGTGCAAAAATGGCTCGTTTATGAGAGTATACTAAGAGTGAGGTCTTTTCAAATATTATTGACCTGCACACAAAGTGAGCTACACCAAAAAATCATTAGTAGCAAGGACATGTTGAGATTTTCCAAGTATATAGCCTTTTGGAGTTGTGGCAGTATCTATTTGTATACAGAGAGATTCTTAAACTATTGCTGGATATATGAAGAAGTGGGCAAAGCACGCCATATGGCCATATATACTGATAGTTTGATATAGATTGTGATAGCCACAATGTGTGTTGTTCCATAACACAACAAACTCTGCCAAATTCCCTCACTACTATTTTTAAGAGAGAATCATGGAGATAGAAAGAATATTCACATAAACTGTGAGCCAAAAAAAACTTTGGAAATAGTCGGTAGAAATGGCATATCCACATATTCACTCTTCTGTCACTATGTTTGAATACCAAATTTCATGATACATATCAGCAATAAGGAGTTATGTACACATCTATAGGAACAATATAAGTCGCATAATAGTGGTGTCAATGTAGTGCTGGGACTGTTGATGAAGAACATAACACACCAAGATCACTATAGAGAGACCAGTACAGACTAACAGACATAGGCATAGGGGCGAAATTTCTTAGTAGCAAAATTTCTATAAACTCAATCTTATCGCTAATTAATGGACCACTAATAGCTTATTAGCATTTTGCCAGTACTCAGTAGTACCTTATAAAAAAAAACATCATTCAAGTCCCAAGGCATGTATATGAATAACAAGGAATTTAAGAGAGAGGCAGCGTACATGAGCGGACATCAGACATCTAATCATCTGATTATAGATGTGAAGTGTATGGCTTGTAAATGTGTTGAAGTCACTTATGGTCCAAACAGATAAAAATGTAGCACAACAGAGGTGTTCTTTTTCTTAATTTTATAGTTGCTGCTTACA
>JABWDY010016961.1:1942-12146 GCA_013358455.1 Thalictrum thalictroides | reverse complement strand
CTCTCTCTCTCAATCTCAAGTGTCCAAGGCACAAGTTACATAGAGGTTGCTAAAAGCATGGCTTCCAGGTGCCAAAAACCTACACATTAGAGGCCGCAAGGGTAAATATTGGTGTATATAGGTGAATCTGATGGGAACTGGCTAGGAATGAGCAGCTTGTGTACGAATTGGTTCCTGTACTAGAAAAACACACACACACAAAGTGGCCACACACGCAGACTTAACTTCTAATTTGATTGAAAGTCCTTTTACACTGTAATTTTACTTGATGTGCACTGAGGTTACCATTATGTCTTAAATGCTCCAGTTATAATATTTTACATTTATATCTTTGTATTGGTTTAGGTGAAGGATAGCCTAAGGAGTGATCCCAGATACAAATCTGTTAGGCATGAAGATAGAGAGCTTTTGTTTAACGAGTATATTTCTGAACTAAGGGCTGTGGAGGAAGAAGTGGATCGAGCAACAAAAGCCAAAAGAGAGGAGCAGGTAATAATAGCTCTTATTTTCTACTGCCAACATCATTGGTGATAAAACTTTGAATTGGGCTTTGTAAAGTGAATTTTAAATGGGAATAGGAATAAGAAGTAAAGAGCGATGCTGAAGCTATGAATCATTTTTAATGAATTTATACTCTTCAGAAAATATAGATATGACCAGGTGGTGTTATGAAGAAATATGCCCTAATGACTGGACAATTATTTCTATGTGACTACATTTTCTTCACTTATCTAATGTATTAATATGATTTTGTGGGACTATATGGATCTTCAGGATAAATTGAAAGAAAGGGAGCGAGAGATGCGGAAGCGAAAAGAAAGAGAAGAACAAGAAGTGGAGAGGGTGCGTCTAAAAGTTCGTAGAAATGAGGCACTTTCTTCTTATCAAGCTTTACTTGTGGAAACAATTAAAGATCCTCAGGTTGATATCAAAAGCATAATTGATGTTTCAATTTTTATTTTTCTGCGTGTGCTTTCACATTGAGTAGTAAACAATGCCCAAGTCCAACCAACAAAGCCCATATTAAGAGGGTGGCATCCATCAGAAAAGTCGAAAGTTGTATATTACGAATTGAATCTCGGGTTTCTCTGTTGTTATATTATTCTTCTTTGACGGAAATTATTTATGTTTGCGTTTTTTTCCTCCCTGTTCTTAGGTTCTCTCAACCCTAGCGTTTTGTACTTTACTCTTTATGGAATATATATATATATATACTGCCTTTTCAGGAGCAAGCAAAATAAAAAGATGGAAAAAAAAAATTCGTAAAAATTCTGTGTTCCATGTTCTTAACAGGCATCTTGGACTGAATCAAAGCCCAAACTGGAAAAAGATTCACAAGGGCGTGCCACGAACCCTGATTTAGATAAATCCGATACAGAAAAACTCTTCCGGGAGCACGTTAAAACACTTTATGAGGTAATTGAGCACAATACTCACACTATAACAGTTTGTTACTGTAGTTAATCTGTTGTGGTTTTTTACAGAGGTGTGCACGTGAGTTTCAAGCTCTATTAGCTGAGGTCATAAGTACTGAAGCTGCTACCCAAGTGACAGAGGATGGGAAGAGTTCTCTTACTTCTTGGTCCACTGCTAAACGTATTTTAAAGACTGATTCTAGGTATTCAAAGATGCCAAGAAAAGATCGAGAATCCTTGTGGCGGCGATATGCTGAAGAAATCCAGAGGAAAAGAAAGTTGGCATCCGACCCTACAGACGACAGGATTAATACAGAAAAAAGGAGTAGAAACTCTCTTGATTCTGTAAGGTCGCCTGCAGAATCAAGGAGGATTCGTGAGCGGAGATAGCTTACAAGGTTAGTAAGTCATTTTGTTTCTGCAGTTGGACATTTTCCACTGTCTTTTGGAGTTGGACTATCAGTTGTAGGGATCAATTTTTCGTAAAGTCTGGTTATTATATGATTATATCGGATCTAATAAACAGACATGTTAGTTGCATGCTTGGATCTTGAAAACTAAATTTCTTTGTCAGTCCTTTACAAACTATCCTATTCCATGATTCCCAACTTATTTCTTAGTAACAGAGTTTGCATTCAATTTAACACATGGAAAGGTAAATTTTTTTTTATCTGCCAGGTAATTGGGGGAATGGTGCAGTCACAGGACACCACCCTGCACCCTGTACAAACTGGCTGCAGAGGCATTTGAGTTCATGGGAGTACTATGAAAAACGGGAAATTCATTATCAAATTCAACCTAAAAAGGCATTTGCACCTTGTACATTACTAAGAGGTCATCAACACTACTACAAAATTGGTGCAGATTATCATGCTATAAATGGAGATACCGTTAAGCCTTTTTGGTTGCCTGATATGGCCCCAACATATGATGTCTTCTGTAGCTTGGGTTCTGGCAATTGTTTGTGCAGAGATATTTATGCTTCATTTTGTTTAACAGTGGGTCGTGCAGAACAAGGAACTAATTTCAATATGTATATTTAATATTAAACACCTTTTATAAAATCTTCAGTCGATTTTTATCATTACCCTTTTTGCATAATTTTGTTGTACAGCAAGATCCATATCAAATTATTAATTGTTTGATTATAAGTGAACTATTAAGGGTCTTACATGTAAGTTTCAATTCCCTAATATTATTCACTGGTAGCAGTTGTAACCTGTTCTGCTTGTCCCAGTATGTTCGAGATGGCAATTTTATTGGGAAATTAAGAAGAGATGACCATCTTATTATTGTGCAAGTTTTTCCATCATTTTCATGGGAAAAGAAAAGAAAAAAAGCTTCACCTGAAGGCCATGAGATGGTTTGGGTGAGGTAAAATTGATAGACAAGGGGTTTGTTTCATTGGTGTCTAAAACAGGATACCCAGAATTGTCACAAGAGGCACGATGCCTCCCCCCAGTAAGGGTAAGTGGGTAACCATACCATTGACTTCAACCAAGACAGACCTACCTGGTTCTTGGTCCAACTTTTGCGCACAATTCCCATATGTCAAGCGGGAAAATCAGTAAGCTATTTCTGTTATCCCAAAAAATAGTAGGAAGTTTTCGTATCATTTTTCAAATGAGAAGCACATGGGAAAACAATAGGAAGAATCTTTCTGTGGATTTTTCTTTTCTTTTGCATGATGTCTACAACGTTGCAATTGAACAGGCTCACTCTTACACAGGAATACACCCTTGTTCTATTTTACAGCAGAAGTGTTACCTTCATCAAATTGGTGTAAGAACTATCCGAAGGGCACTGTCTCAGCAGTTATGGTAACGAGTACAGGGATTATTTGTTTATCAATGGACCCAATCACAAAGCAAAAAAGAAACAACAGCAGATAAATTTCCTTTATGTCAAAAAAAGTGCTTCCAAGTAATCATCAATATATGCTAGGCAAGGCCAATGGTCAGTTCTGATCTGAACTAAAGTTGAAATGTCACATACTTCCATCTGAAAAAGAAGATGAAACCTTGGTGGCAAAAATATTAAAATGGAAAAGCATCCCATGTTTCTTTTCTTGAAGACAGTGTTGCTTTCTTCACCATTTTCATCATCCATATACTTAAGTTGAAGAGGGCCAGTATTAAAATCAGTTACCTGGAAATTAACATCAACAGGAGAATCCATCTCATCCTTCCAAATGATGTCCCTTATGATCCCACCATCCTTTACTACACTAACGAGAGCCCCACCACTCACACTCACAACAAAGGGTGCCAAGTAACGCTCAATGGAACTAATCAAAGAGCTTGCAGAAACTTTGAGTAACTTGACTGATCGAGTTCCACTGATTGCTGCAACCCCTTTGCCTCCTTTTAGAGGAAATGTTTCTCGGCCGGTGTTTGAAGAATTATGACATGCCTCCCACAAAGCACTGAACAAGTCTGAGTAATAACTAGGTATTGCATCTTCTGGAATATCAGATGGAACCCTCGCTTTAAGAAACATGTCTTCAATACCAACAGTGACACTCTGAAGCTGACCACGGATAATTTGCCCGTTCTCTGCATTTGCCTCAATGGAAACGTCAACCTGACCAGGCATTGGTTCTCTAGGTTCCACTTCAATCATTACCAGTGCTTTAAAACTTTCCTGTTTTCCAGATCCAGTGTTTATTGAGTTAACCTCGAGATTACCTTTTTTACCTGAAAATTTTGTATCACTGACAGGTTCACCAAGAAGAAAAGGTATACGAGCTGATGGAATAGACCCGTATGGTGATGATGAAGAAAAAGTGAGCACAGTTGCATACATAGCAGGCAATCGATCCACTCCATTCGTATTCATGGCAGGTGATTCAACTCCCCAGATGTGATTGAAAGGCTGAGACTCAAATCTAAGAGTACAAGGTATTTTAATTTTAAGGCCTTGCATGTATCGGAAATCAGGAATATATATAAAGTGCCTACGTAATATACTTAAAATCTCTGAACTTTTTGAATCCATCACACGTAATGGTTCCTGCAAAGAATCAATCCCACCAGTTTCTGAGACAACATCAACATTAGAACAGCCATCAACAACATCTTCTACGTGTGCACAGGTTTCACTGTCCCTTATGCTCTCCAAATAGCCGGCTTTGTTACTTCTTATATCTGAGGTAGATATAGTCAAAGTCCATGATTGTTTCACAAGCAGAGGAATCACTCGTTCAAGATGAATATATGAAGAGATATTCCTAGATTTTTTCAAATCCCGAGAAGGGTGAGCATTACTGAACGAGTCAATATGTGGAGATGGTGATATACCACGAAGTTGTTCCTCGAGGTTTAGTATTTGCCTAAGCTTCTTCCCAGGTATGCAAACAAGCATTCGCAGATAGATCCTGCAAAGAGAAAATATTGGATTAAATTACTAAAATGCAATGTTCATTTTTCATCCTTAAGTGTTCCATTTTCATTTCCGTTTTTAATGTTATCCGATTTCAACTGTGTGTCCTTTTTGGGAAAGAAGGCAGGGACGAGGAACAGATGATGCTGGAAGAAGAAACGCCCAAAATAATGATATCCAAAAATAACTTACACAAGTATTGAGAACTAAAATGAACGGATATAAAAGGAATTTGAAAAGTACAAAAATAATATATACCAGAAGTAGGAGAAACAGCTCCAGCATACCTTGCATTATCACGAACCTCCAAATCGGGAAAGTACAGGCAAGTGAATGCTAACAAGCGGGATAGTACAACGAATACTCTGGAACTATGATGGTGTGTAAGCATCGTCCTACAAATGCCAAGTACTTTATTTCCCTGGGACCAAGATCTCAGTCCTGTGTCTGGTCCATGTTTATCCACAAGTACAGTGATAAATTGGGTAAGCAAATCCAACAACCCACGAGGAGGTATAGTATTATTTTCAGCAATCCTATTGAAGATCGGAAAGTATGAAGGCAACTGATAATCTGTCTTGAGCTTTGGAAGTAAATGCTCATCAAATGTTTGGAGAAGGCACTCTCCCAACCAAAGGTGTGAATGACATCTTAACTGACGGTCAATGAAAGCAACAATGACTGGAACTAACCTCCGAAACTCGGATGTCAAGTCCACTAGCAACTTCTGACAATTTAAGCAAATCAAATAATATGTTTAATATCAATGACAAACTTCAATACAAGGGGAAAGGAATACAAATATAGAATACCACTAAGATATTTTGGAAGACCCAAACATAGTATGCAAGCTTATAGTTCAGGATAATCATGACCCCCTCTTTACAAAGGGGATCCATTAGCGTATATAATGTTTTGGAGATAAATGAAATGCTGTCCCATATTTAGAATGTGTCAAGTTTGTTATCTATATTCTCACTTTGTATGTATTGAGTACATGCAAAAATAATCACATTTTACTACCATTATCGAATAACAACCATCCTAACGAAAGATATAGATGTACCTGCAAACAGTTAAAGATGTTTGAGTCCATAATAATCCGAACAGTGGAATCATTGGATGTAGAATGAGGTGTGGCTCCTATCAAAAACTTGTTGAATGTACGAAATGCCACTGCAGTTTCAGTGCTCCATGGAGGCAACCATTTGAATGCGGAAACAGAGACAAGACCGTCTTCAAACAGCTTTACTGAAAAAACTCCAGGGTCCACTTCTTCACCCAAGACACCTTTTGGCTTCTCCAATCTTAAGGTATCAATACATATAGCAGAATATGCAAGCACATCTAACTTCATGGTTTTCAGTGCCAGAGGATCAAATACAGTTGGGTAAAAACTCAAAACCATCTTAACAACTGAGCTCTTCTTTACGGCATCTCCCTTTGAGGAAGGCACACAGACAAAACCAAACAACCAATGAAGTGCAAGCAAGCGGAAAACCAAAGGTTGTTGAACCTCCTTTGATATAAGCACCAGTCTACGAACAATCTCTCCCTCTTGATCATCAAATGAATCTGAGAAATGTGAATACAGCATAAGCACAACATGACATAGCATAGGATCATACGAGTAAAGCAGGCCAGAGAATTGCACCTTCAACAAAGAAGCTTGCAAATCTATTGCAATAGCAACACGTATAATCATCGGTATAAACTCCATCATTCCGCAAGGCGTCAAAATTTGGGGTCTTTCGAGCAAAAATGCCATAACCCTCCTAAGCTCCTTCGAATTAGAACCGGATGACTCTCTAGAATTCGAATTTGAATCTGCAATGAGTGAGTGTGGCACATTGAATGGAACAAGAGGAACAGTAGTTGAAATTATTGATCCATTCAACTTGGAAATCACCAAATTATCAATTACCGAAGTTAATAGCAGAATGTAGCTTTGTGAAGCGTGAGTTCTCTCGCTTTGACACAAACTCCATAAATGACCAGAAACATCAGCAAGTAAACAAGGATAAGCTCTCTCTAACTCTCTCAAGCACTCGCAAGCTATGGCTCTAGTCTGACGATCGACACCGTGATTCGGTCTATTGATAATAGTTAATAACAACTCAGTTAAACTCTCAAAATGTCGAATCGCAGTTTTTAATCCATCGTGAGAAATGAAGATCGAAGTAGATGAAATCATCATCTGTTCTTTAAGTAAATACGTAATTGAGATTCCATCAACAGGAGCTTGAACGAAAGATCTAAGAGCTTCGATTAACTTACCGAGACCTAATTCGGAATCAGACTCGGGAATTAAGATTTCGCAAAACTCTTCGATGAAGATGATGAGAGAGAGTTTAAGAGGGAAATCTTTTTTTAGAAGAGAAGAAAGAGCGAGGTCGAGGATGAAGAGTGGTGCAGAAGAGTATTGAGAAAGCCATATATGTTGACGAGAAGTATATCCAGATTGAAAATCTTCCATTAAAGATTCCCATTCTTGTGGAGAAAGCTGCTTTAATAGTGGTTTCTCCATCTCTACTTTCGAGTTAAAACCCTAGAAAATTCTCTTTCACTCTTTCTTTTACACACTATCGATTTAATTTAGAAGTTGGAGACAGTTGTTGAACTTGAAGACGGTCACCTGACTGGATTTCATGGTGGAAGAAGAAAGATGACTACAGAGAAATGTCAAATGTAGTCTGTCTTTAATGCCTGTTCGGGGTTGGATCGAAAAAACGTTTGGGCTCTAGTAAAAAAAAACTTTTGGGCTCTAATAAAAAAAATACTTTACTAAAAATCGAAATCAAGCCCACGAGTGTTGATTTGATGTTACTTTTGGTACCGCTTCCGGTACATTAGAAACTAGAATCAATCTCTTAAACCCTAGACCTAGTCCAACGCCTCGAAGGACTACCAACACTCACTAGTCACTACTGAACTCAGAAGTTAGCATCCTTTTCTTCTCGCCCTTTCATTTCTCTACTCAAACCACCAGAGCTCCTAAACCCTAAGCAAAAATGGCTGCTTTACGCTCTTCTATTCGCCATTATCGCTTCTTCTCCTCCTCCACCACCACCACAACCAAATCAACTTCTCCACTTACCATTTTTGGAGTGAAAGCAAAGTTTCGATCAGAACATGATCCAGACAAAGCCCTTGAAATTTACAATAGTCTCTCTGACACCTACGCTTATCCCATGGCCAATCGTTGTGCTCAAGATCTCACTGTCAAGCGCCTCGCTAAGTCTCGTAGATTTGCTGATATCGCAAAGCTTATTGATTCTCACAAGAAAAATCCCAAGATCACTCAAGAAAATTACTTTTCTACTTTAATTCGATCTTATGGTTTAGCTGGTATGTATGATCATGCTTTTCGTCTTTTCAATCAGATGGATGAGCTTGGTACACCTAGATCGTCTATTTCTTTCAATGCTTTATTGACTGCTTATAACGTTTCCAAGAAATTTGATGAAGTACCTAAGTTGTTTAATGAAATTTCTGAGAAATTTGGTATTTCTCCTGATAAGATATCCTATGGTATATTAATTAAGTCTTACTGTGAGTTGAGTTTGCCTGAATCTGCTTTTTCAATTTTGAAAGAAATGGATGAAAAGAAAATTGAGATTACTGCTATTACTTATACTACCATATTAGATTCCTTCTATAAGAAGAGAAAAGTTGAAGGAGCTGAGCAAATTTGGAAACAAATGATTGAAAAAGGTTGTACCCCAGATGTTACAGCTTATAATGTGCGGATCATGCATGCTTCTTGGGGGAAGCCAGAAGATGTCTTGTCATTGATAGATGAGATGACAAAGGCAGGTTTAAAACCAGATATTATCACTTACAATTACCTTTGTACTTGTTACTTCAAGAATGGTATGATGGAAGATGCAAATAAGGTTTATCAAGATCTTCAAGAGAATGGGTGTTTTCCTAATCCTGAAACTTTTAGGTTGAATATATTCTATCTGTGCAAAAGTGGGGATTTTGAAAAAGCCTATGAGGTGTTTATGGAGAGTGTGAAGAAGGATAAAGTTCCAGCCTTTGGGACAATGAAGATTTTGGTTGAAGGGTTGGTGAAGAATTCTAAAACAAAAGAAGCTACGAGTGTGTTTAAAATTGTGAGGAAGAAATTCCCCAATAACCTTTTAAATGCTTGGAAGAAACTTGAGGATGATCTCGGTTTGAGTAAGGATGAAGAGACTTTAACAAAAAAGGCTGATGCTTCTGCTGCTTCTGCTTAGAGTGCTGGTTATGGGTGATTTCGTTTTCAGGTATGCAGGTGAGTATAAAGGGCTTGAGGATTTGGTTTGGCTGCTCTTAGATTTAGACCTTGACCCCCAGTATTTGGCAACATTTTCATCAGACCATGTAGATGAAATGTGAGCATGTGGCATACCTTCTTTTCAGTAGTTTTTTTAATTAAATTTCTTTCATTTGGCATTGATCAAGACCACAGGCTTCAATGAGCATGATTATGTCTGAACTGTTTAACAAATTGTAAAATTTCTATATCTTTTGAAGTGACTGATAGGAATTTAGCAGATTCAGTTTATTCAATTTTGAAGTGGAAATCAAAATATGAAGAAAGTTTATATAATCTCTTATATCTATATATTATTTTTTCTTCTGCTAATTATACATGTATTACTCATTTACTCAATATGAACATTATAAACAATTTTTGACAGGTTTATGTCAAACCAAGCTGAAAATTTTGAAACCTTACTGTAGTGCTTATATATAAAATTTGCTGGGTAATAATTGTGTATGTAAGAACAGGTACGATTGAGAACATCAATATATGATGCACGCTAAACTCAGATTCTTTGTTTGGCTGCTCTTTAAGATCCATCTCCATCATCTGAGATTCTTCTTTCGGCTGCTCTCTTAAGAGCATTCCCAATGGTAGGTGGGGGTGGGCACCTGACATCAGCAAATCTCACCCCAAAAACCACAAAATCCACTCGGTGGCCTAGTTTAAAAGTGGGGGTTTCCCAATGCAAAGGTGGGATAGGTATTGGCACGGCGAGTGTCGGATTAAACAAAAAAACGTCCATACGACATTAGGAGTGTCGTGCGTCATTTTAAAGCCATACGGCATTAGGAGTGTCGTACATCATTTTAAAGCCATACGACATTTGTAGTGCCGTGCGTCCATAGAAAGGTATAAAACTCGAATTTGAATACAGTATCATTCATTTAAATAATGGAACGGCAGTTGTAATGCCGTGCGAAATGGACCGGCAGTTCTAATGCCGTATGGGATTATTTTGGCACGACAACCATTTGTTGTGGCCAGGCATTCCAAATGTCGTGTGGTCTTTGCACAAAGTGGCCACCAAGGTGAGCCTCCCCACCCCTATGCCCACCTTGGTTGCTTTGAGGTGGCTACTCTCCGTTGAAAAACT
>JABWDY010016896.1:0-12381 GCA_013358455.1 Thalictrum thalictroides | reverse complement strand
AAAAAAAAAAAGTACAACTAGTGTCCCTCACTCTCTTAGTCACTTCAAAGATATAGAAATACATGACATAGAGTTATCCACACCTATATGCTAAAACATAGTCCATAAACCTAACCTTCCATAGGTTGCTTCAAATCACAAAACCTCTAGAGTGCTTATGCTGGTGGTCCTAGGCCACGTCCCATTTCCTGCATATTAAGATTTTCTTTGTTGCCTTCTGGATTTGTTCTCTCATATGGAGCCTTGCTGCTGTCTTCTCCCTTGCTACTGCCTCCTATCTGTAATCCCAATGGAGTACCCACACTGTCCCATCTTGTTTTGTATATATGCTTCCTCTTAGGGACTTCCCAGCCCTCATTTTCACCGTTCTCTTCTTGAACAAGATCCTTACTTGCCTTATTATCTTGTAATCTCACATTGTTGTCAATCCCTTTGCCTTTGTTTCCTATCTCAAGAGGCCCTTTGCTAACTTCCTTATCATTTGGCTTCTCCTTGTCTACCTTACTGCCATGAGTAGACATTCTTTCCTCCTCCTTTTGGAGCCATACAACTGCCACTACATTCTTTTGTTTCTCCTTAGGACATGTAGTATTCGAATGTCGAAACACTTTGCATGAAGAGCACTTTGGTGGCTTCCAATTGTACTCAATAGGTATTCAGGTTGCTCTCTTTTGATCTAATATGACTGTAACCTCTTTGGGGTAGGTACACTCATAGTTTATGTAAAGACCCGATTTCCTCTTAGCATAGCTTGTTCTTTCCATTGTTTCAGTTAACTTATCCATGTACAAAGGGTGTCCTACTGCACTAGCAACTTGGCTCAGACCTTCCTCATCCCACATTTCTAATGGGAACCTCTTGAATACCACCCAAATAGGGATAGTTTTGAGCTCCTGCAAGTCTGCCTCATGGAATAACTTCCATGGCTGAATAACAAAAAGTCTACTAGCAATGTGAAAGGATCCCATATCCAGCACTTTCTGTCTATCAACCTCATTAGCAAATTCAAAAGTAAAAGAGTATTCACCATATGCTTTCATGATACAATGTTGAACCTTCCAAGCCTTGTTTACCATTTCTTTGACATAACTATAGCTTGGTCTCCTTCCAATGAAGCTGCCTACTACAAGCTTCTCATGTTTCTTGTGTAGATGTTCAAGCTGGCTCGACTTCACATGAACAACTGGTATACCTTCTACTAAAGTTGGAGGTACATATTTCATTCTCTTATCCCTTTCTTTCCTTCCCAACACACCAGCCCAAGTCGGTGAATTTCCTTCATTGTAAGTGAAGGAACCAAACCGAATTTTAGGCTGTTCTATGATCTCTTGATCCTTCTGATTAGTTGTGTTAGCCATTATAGCTAGTAAGTTGTCAATCCTGTCCATGGTCTTCTTTGGTGAGTGCAACCCATACAGTCCCATATCTGAATTAACCTTGAATCGGTCCAGCTTCCCATGCTCTACAAACTGTGTACCCTCTTCAGATTCCTTAGCCCAAGATCCAACTTTAAATTTTGGTATTGTATGTACACCATAATTTCCTTCTATCTCACTTCTGCTAGCTCCCTTGTTATTCATCTCCTCAATCAAACTAGGATATACTATAGCAACCTGTTGTCCTCACTCTTTTCAAGTACCCTCAACAGTTCTGATTGTACTTGTACTAATAACATCAATTTGCACCTTGTCAGTAACACTAACCTTGGCCGTAGCAGCTTCACCTTCTTCATCCATACTGACCTTTAACAACCTTGGTTGAGTAGCCTGATGATCATGACATCCTGGGGTTTGTACACCATCTTGCATTCCATCATCAATACCACACATAACATGTAATCCTTCTCCTAGTTGAATTGTAGTTCGAGCACTTCCAACATAGTTAGGTATTCCCTTTTCAGTAGCAATTTCAATACTTTTACCTTTAGCATTAGGAATCCTATCAATAGATAACCTTAAACCCGCAGCATGCACGTTGTCTTCAAGGCCTTTCCTATCTTGATCAGTAATAGAACTTCTAATCCCATCACTTTCCTTCTCCATTAGCTCATGATTAGGAAACCCAGCTTTGTTAGGATACTTAGGACTACTATCTTTAGTAGAGTTCCTTAAAACAACACCTCCCACATCAGCAGATTTGGAAGGTTTCCTTGTTGGATTAGGGTTCCCAAAAAGGGAACCCATCTTCAAACCAAAACAACTCCCATGTTCATGGCTGCCACCGGCTTCTCTCTTGCTGGTCGGAGTAACAACATCACCTTCTATACTGTCTTCAATCTTGCTGGTCGGAGTACCATCATCATCTTCTACACCTACAACTCCACGTCCAACTTTGCTATTAGAACTAGGTGGTGTATGAAACCCTAATTCCGGATCAGCCCTCTTCATTGACATGGACGTTTCTCTTGATGGTTGTTCTTCATGTGATTCTTTCACCATCTCCTCCATACGTCTCTTATACAACTTCTCAAAAGTACCACAGCCATATTTGTCCATTAACTCCTTCTCAAGACTTGCAAGTTCATCATCTTAAGAACTACCATAAAAGTCTTCATCACAAACATCATTATCTTCATCACCAATCACCGAACTCATTAAGAACTCTTGTTCTCTCTCTAAATCTGACTTAACCATGACTAAAACTAATAATCTAACACATAAAAACAGATCAATCACGGCTAGATTATGGTTTTAATCAAAGAACTAGAAGAAAACAGAAAATCACCCTAATTTGGTACCCAATAAAGCTTTTCAAGCTAATGGGCCTTACCACTGGTAAAACCTTTGGATGATGATACCAAAGGTTTGGAGTTTAAATCCCGCTAGCATTACCTAGTTAGTGATCTCATTAAAAACTGGTGTACAACAACATTTAAGCAAGTGTCAATTGAGCTTAACTGGTAAAACACTTAGGTTCAAATCCCTCTAGCATTACCGAGTTATAGATCTCTTTAAAAACATGTTTACTAGAATAATTTGCAATTATCACTTAAGCACAACTGGTAAAACATTTGGGTGATGATACCAGAGGTATGGAGTTCAACTGCCGCTAGCATTACCGAGTTACTGATCGAATTAAAAACAGGCTTACCACAACATTTTGCAATTTGAGTTAAACTGGTAAAACCTTTGGGTAATGATTCTAGAGGTCTGGGTTCAAATCCCGCTAGCATTATCGAGTTACTGATCTCATTAAAAACTGGCTTACCACAATATTTTCCTAGTGTCAGTTGAACTCAACTTGTAAAACCCTTGGGTGATGATACTAGAGGTTTGGGATTCAAATCCCGCTCGCATTACCGAGTTATTGATTTCATTATAAATAGACTTGCCACTAAAATTTAGCAAGTGTCAGTTGAGCTAAACAAGTAAAACCTTGGAGTATGATACCAAAGGTTTGTGGTTCAAATCCTGCTAGCATTACCGAGTTACTGATCTCATTAAAAACAAGCTTACCACAACATTTTGCATGTGTCAGTTGATCTCAACTAGTAAAACCTTTGGGTGATGGGGTTAAAATCCCGTTAGCATTATCGTTTTAATGGCTCATTAAAAACTGGCTTACCACAACATTTTAGAAATTGTCAATAGAGCTCAACTGGTAAAACCCTTGGGTGATGATACCAGAGGTCAGGGGTTCAAATACCGCTAGCAATACCGAGTTACTGATCTAAATAAAAACAGGCTAACCACAACATTTTAGCAAGTGTCAGCTGACATCAACTGGTAAAACCCTTGGGTGATGATTACCAGAGGTCTGGGGTTCAAATCCGGAAAACATTACCGAGTTACTGATCTCATTAAAACAAGCTTAACACAACATTTTGCAAGTGTCACTTGAGCTGAACTGGTAAAACCTTGGGTGGGGATACCAGAGGTCTGGGGTTCAAATCCTACTAGCAATACCGAGTTACTGATTTCATTAAAAACAGGCTTACAACAACATTTTAGCAAGTGTCAGTTGAGCTCAACTAGTAAAACCTTTGGGTGATGATACCAGAGGTCTGGGGTTCAAATCCCGCTTGCATTACCGAGTTACTGATCTCATAAAAAACATGTTTACAACAATATTTTGCAAGTACTACTTAAGCTCAATTGGTTTGGGGTTCAAATCCCGCTAGCATTACCGAGTTAATGGCTCATTAAAAAAAGGCTTACCACAATATTTTTGAAAGTGTCAGTTGAGCTCAATAGGTAAAACCTTTGGGTGATGATACCATTGGACAGGGTTCAAATCCCGCAAGCATTATCAAGTTAATGACTCATTAAAAACTTTATTACCATAAGGTTTTTGGAAGTCTTAGTTGAGCTTAACTGGTAAAACCTTTGTGTGATGATACCTGAGGTTTGGGGTTCCAAATCTAGCTAGTATTACCGAGTTACTGAACTCATTAAAAACAAGCTTACCAAAACATTTTGCAAGTGTAAGTTGAGCGCAACTAGTAAAACCTTGGGTAATGATACCAGAGGTTTGGGGTTCAAGTTCTGCCAACATTACAGAGTTACTGATCTCATTAAAAACAAGCTTACAACAACATTTTGCAAGTGTCAGTTGAGCTCATATGGTAAAACCATTGGGTGATGATACCAGTGGTTTGGGGTTCAAATCCCGCTAGCATTACCGAGTTAATGACTCATTAAAAACTGTCTTACCACATCATTTTAGCAAGTGTAAGTTGAGCTCAACTGGTAAAACCTTTGTGTGATGATACCAGAGGTATGGGGTTTAAATCCCGCTAGTATTGTTGAGTTACTGAACTCATTAAAAACAGGCATACCACAATATTTTTGCAAGTGTCAGTTAAGCGAAACTGGTAAATCTTGGGTGATGATACCAGAGGTTTGGGGCTAGCATTAACGGGTTGCGGATCTCATTAAAAACAAGCTTACCGCAAGATTTTGCAAGTGTCAGTTGAGCTCAACTGGTAAAACTAATGGGTGATGATACCAGAGGTCTGGATTTGAAATACAGCTAGTATTACCGAGTTACTGATCTCATTAAAAACAACTTACCACAACATTTAATAAGTATCGGTTGAGGTCAACAAGTAAAACCTCGGGTGATGATACCAGAGGTTTGCGGTTCAAATCCCATTAGCATTACCGAGTTAATGGCTCATTAAAAACAGGCTTACCACAACATTTTAAAAAGTGTCAGTTGAGCTCAACTGGTAAAACCTTTGGGTGATGATACCATAGGTCAGGGTTCAAATTCCGCAAGTATTACAAAGTTAATGACTCATTAGAAACTTTCTTACCACAACATTTTAGCAAGTGTAAGTTAAGCTCAACTGGTAAAACATTTGTGTGATGATACCAAACGTTTGGAGTTCAAATGCTGCTAGCATTACCGAGTTACTGAACTCATTAAAAACAGGCTTACCACAACATCTTTGCAAGTGTCAGTTGAGCTCAACTGGTAAAACCGTTGGGTGATGATACCATAGGTCTGGGGTTCAAATCCCGCTAGCATTACCATGTTAATGACTCATTAAAAATAGTTTTACCACAACATTTTAGCAAGTGTAAGTTGAGCTCAACTGGTAAAACCTTTGTGTGATGATACCAGTGGTCTGGGGTTCAAATTTTGCTAGCATTACCGAGTTACTGAAATCATTAAAAACAGGCTTACCACAAAATCTATGCAAGTGTCAGTTGAGCTCAACTTGTAAAACCTTGGGTGATGATACCAGAGGTTTGGGGTTCAAATCCTGCTAGCATTACCGAGTTAGATCTCATTAAAAACAAGCTTACCACAACATTTTGCAAGTTTCAGTTGAGCGCAACTAGTAAAACCTTGGGTGTTCAAATCCTGCTAGCATTACCGAGTTAATGACTCAATAAAAACTGTTTTACCACAACATTTTAACAAGTGTAAGTTGAACTCAACTAGTAATACTTTTGTGTGATGATACCAGAGGTCCGGGGTTCAAATCCCGCTAGCATTGCCGAGTTATTGAACTTATTAACAACATGCTTACCACAACTACTTTGCAAGTGTCAATTGACCTCAACTTGTAAAACCTTTGTGATGATACCAGAGGTTTGGGGTTCAAATCCTGCTAGCATTACGTGTTTACTTATCTCATTAAAAACAAGCTTACCACAACATTTTGCAAGTTTTAGTTGAGCTCAACTGGTAAAACCCAAGGGTCATACCAGAGGTCTGGATTTGAAATACCGCTAGTATTACCGAGTTACTAATCTCATTAAAAACAAGCTTACCACAACATTTAACAAGTATCGGTTGAGTTCAACTAGTAAAACCTTGGGTGATGATACCAGAGGTTTGGGGTTCAAATCCCGTTAGCATTACCGAGTTAATGGCCCATTCAAAACTGGCTTACCACAACATTTTAGAAAGTGTCAGTTGAGCTCAACTAGTAAAACCTTTGGGTGATGATACCATAGGTTAGGGTTCAAATCCCGCAAGCATTACCAAGTTAATGACTCATTAAATACTGTCTTACCACAACATTTAAGTTGAGCTTAACTGGTAAAAACTTTGTGCGATGATACCAGAGGTGTGGTACTCAAATCCCAATAGAATTACCGAATTACTGAACTCATTAAAAATAGGCTTACCACAACATCTTCGCAAGTGTCTGTTGAGCTAAACTTGTAAAACCTTTGGTGATGATACTAGAGGTTTGGGGTTCAAATCCCGCTAGCATTACCGAGTTAGATATCATTAAAAACAAGCTTACCACAATATTTTTGTAAGTGTCAGTTGTGCTAAACAGGTAAAACCTTGGGTGATGATACAAGAGGTCTGGGGTTCAAATCCCGCTAGCATTGCCTAGTTACTGAACTCATTAAAAATAAGCTTACCAAAACATCTTTGCAAGTGTCAGTTGAGCTCAACTTGTAAAACCTTGGCTGATGATACCAGAGGTTTGGGGTTAAAATCCTGCAAGTATTACCGAGTTAGATCTCATTAAAACCAAGCTTACCACAATATTTTTGCAAGTGTCAGTTGAGCTAAACTGGTAAAACCTTGGGTGATGATACCAGAGGTTTGGGATTCAAATCCTACTAGCATTAATGTGTTGCTGATCTCATTAAAAACAAGCTTACCACAACATTTTGCAAGTGTCAGTTGAGCTCAACTAGTAAAACCTTTGGGTGATGATACGAGTGGTCTGGATTTGAAATACCACTAGTATTACCGAGTTACTGATCTCATTAAAAACAAGCTTACCACAACATTTAGCAAGTATTGGTTGAACTCAACAAGTAAAATCTCTAACTTGAAAAGTAAATAGACTTGTAATGATACGATAGAAAAATAAAGAACTTGAACTTGAAAAGTAAAGATACGATAGAAAAGTAAAGAACTTGAACTTGAAAAGTAAATAGACTTGTATTATAATCAAAGGAACTTCTTCTTCTACATAAAATAATGTAAGACCCTAATGATAATTAAATTTAAGATCAAAGCATAATGAATTTAGTGGCTCTCTTCTCCTTATATAGGGTGGGTATTTCTAACCCTAGAACTCCTTGAAAATTGCTAGTAAAGAGTTTGCAATTTAATAAATAACATGTAGGAAGTTTCTGGAGGTGAAATTTGGTCGAGATCTTAGTCAAACCACGTGAAAGACTCAGTCAAAATTTTAGGTCCAAATTCCTTGTAGAAACTCGACTTTCATGAAGCCCAAGAGGTCTAAAACAATTAACAGAAACTGGGTCTGACAGGTTTTGACGAGTCTTTTTGTCCTGATTCCACTTCTGCCTACTACAATATTTCTTGACAGTCTTGAAGTCGGAAGTGAGCGCTTTCCAATGCCTATTTGTTCTTCAAAATCCGAGCTCTCTAACCCATTCGTTTATTTGCGTCAAGTTGGCTACTTGAAACTGCCTTTTTGCTGTATTTTGCTTCCTTTTAGCTTTTTCTGGAGAAATGCACCTACAAACACGTAATTCTAACAATACCAAGCATATCATATCACTCTATATCATAACTTGAGACAAATATACATGAGTTAAGGGGATATATTTACACTTTTGAGCGCTTATCAAACACCCTCAAACAACACCTTGCTTGTCCTCAAGCAAGAAGGTGAAACAAAAAACATAAAAGCGAGAAAGAAATTCATTTAAAAAGATATTTACCTTTCGTAGGCAATGTACGATGACGAGTTGTAGCCTCGTGAGGGTTTTCCAGGGAAGACACCTACAAACTTCAATGGAAGATATGGTTATGAACAAATTCAAAGAGTAAACCTTGTTTCAATCATAATAAGTTCATGCTTACATAATCCATTAGTATAATCAACACTAACACGAGGGTTTTCAAGGACCCTTTGGTTCGACCTTTAGGAGGGTTTTCAAAGACTTTGTAGAAAAGTCTTTTAGGACGGTTTTCAAGGACCT
This sequence comes from Thalictrum thalictroides, assembly GCA_013358455.1. Lineage (NCBI taxonomy): Eukaryota > Viridiplantae > Streptophyta > Magnoliopsida > Ranunculales > Ranunculaceae > Thalictrum > Thalictrum thalictroides. Next base: position 4,006 of record JABWDY010016896.1, on the reverse strand, counting down.
TTTGGTTCGACCTTACTTTGGAAAGGAAATTCGAACTAGGGGGTAGAAAAACCTCCTTTACAGAAAGGCCGATCAATGGCACCCCACCATTGTCGAAATTTTCTACTCCAACATTAATATTCGTAGTGATGGGAGTTGCTTCATAGCTTATCTAGGGGTGGAGTATGATTTGAGGTGGAAAACAATTAGTGATGCCTTAGACATCTTCATCATGCAAAACCCCTGTCTTCAAACTCCCATTCACGTAATCCCCCACATCACTCCTCGTATGACAATAGAGGGAAAGGTGAAAAAAGGCTCCTCTTGCATGAACTTCAACTCTTTAAGGCAGAATCAAGCGATGGTTGGGGTATAATGTCCTTTGTACATCAAAGCCAACGGACATTAACCGAACCATAGCCCACATACTATGGTAGCTTTAATCAAAGAACCAGAATTTCTGCATTGTCTGGTTGCCCTATAACATTATCACAACCGCAAAGATGGCGGTACTCCCGGTCCTCATTACGAAGATATGGCGCAACGTTTGGAAGTTGCCTACACCGGAGGGACCCTACATTTCTCTCAACCGGATGGTCCTCTCAAAGGTCATCCGTCTGTGGTGTGTAAAGAACGTTTGGTGTGAAGGCGACATTGAGGAAGCCTTGAGAGAGAGGCAAAGGCAAGGTGTCCAAGACGATGGGCAAACCCCATTGAGCTCACACGTCTAGATGGGATCACGGATCCCAATGCCATAGGGAGGGTGCTCATGACGGCCATGGCCCACATGCATGCCAATTTAGTCCAACAATTCTAGACGCTCAATGAGAGGATAGACAACTTGGATATGGACCTAACCGACTTGAAAGAGCATGTTATGGGGCCAACACCTATGCCCGAAGTGAGTGATAGTGAAGGTCCCACTATGAGTGAAGACGAAGATGATGATGACGATGATGAGTGGAGTAGTATTAGTTTTGTAATTGTAAGATCGAGTTTAAGTTTATAAGATTGAGTCTAAGTTAGTAAGATCGAGTCTAAGTTTTTAAGATCGAGTCTTAAGTTGTTTTTATTTCATTTATGATTTAATAAGTTTAGATTCAATCAAATGTTGCAAATTTTCATTTCCTGTATATAAATGTTGAAATTAATGAAAGAAATGAGTTTTGTATATAAATGTGTGTTTTTGGCATTCTAAGTAATTTTACATTCCCGCACACTCATTCTGTTTGGGGGTGAAAAATAACCTAGTGCTATGAATTGCACGTATACAAAGTTGTAAACCCTAAAAAGCCCGAAATTAGGTCAAATATATGTTGGACTAGGGTTAGGACACCAATTTTCTTTTCTAGAAGTCTTAGAACACTTATGGATAGGTTTTGAAGTATTTTGGATGACCTAGAACACTCCCAAGACAGTTTGGACTCAAACTTGGAGTTTTGGACAAAATCGAATTCTAAACCAAATCGAGGTCAAAAACCACAAGTCTATAAATATAGGACGACCAAAAACTATCTAACCTACCTTAGAATAAGTTGTTTTTACTATACAAAGTGAAAGAAATAAAAAAAATCAAAGAAATTTTTTTTGTTGGTACTGACTAACTCGCCCCACGCGAGTTCCCTTGTGAAGCCAACTCACCCCACGTGAGTTTAACAGGATAGGCAAATTTTTTGTTTCAAATTTTGCGATTTTTTCAGGTACGTTCCTCGTTTGACTTTCTTCTTTACTTTAATACTTATAATTGTGTGTCTTTCATTAGAATATCATGGATAGAATAGACACTTCTTATCCCGACACAAGAGAAAAACGTCTGCTCCGTTTTGCTAAAATTATTGAATTTCTTGGCAACCATCCTGAATTCAAACCCACGATTTATAGACATGCTATGTATTGGAACATCGTTCCCGAAAGTGGCTATATGGACTTAATGATGTCTCCATGGGGGAGTTACTTCTTTGAAAAACTTAGTAAGATGGAATGGAAAAACCACTTGTTTTCCGGTAATGAGACTTATTCACCGACCTTTGTGAGAGAATTTTATCAGAATATTGAAATAGGACATACTGAGGAAAAACCTGGCTTTTATGTTAGTTAACATGGAGATATCTTATACGTATGCCCGGGTATGTCTGGTCAATCCTTAGGTATACCACACACTTTTTATGAAAATTACAATTATATGATGGATAAGTGGTATAACTCTAACAAACCCGTATACGATGTGCTAAAGTTTTCTCAAATTTTGTCACCATGTGTAGAAGCTAAAAGTAGAACCATAGACACAAGTCAATTTTGTAATAATCAAGCTCTCGTTTTGATGTGGATGACAACTAATATCTTTGGTTATGAGAAACTTTCTAGAGTTGATGATAAGATGTGTCAAATTTTATATGAATTGCAAAATAATGAACCTCAAATATGTTTTAGGCTTATTAATATTATTCTTGATGTGTTATCCTTTCAAATAGAGCTTTATGTGTGCTTCCAGGAACTATCACTAAGATGGTTGCCTTCTTTCAACCCGAATAGTTGGAAAGCTATGTTAATTGGGTCCCGATATGACCCATGACACCTCTACACCGTGTTTTAAGAATAGCTAGATCCATAAGCTATTTCCCAGGTATCATGAATAAATTGAGAATGAGATGTCTCACTATACCCCATGCACCAATCAATGACTTGGACCTCATAAGCCACCTTCCCGAAATTAGTCAAAACTTTTGGACATTCATGTTTGGACATATAGATGAACGGGAATGTGTGGTATTTGATCATGTTGGAAAACCTATAAATCCTCCACCGTTTAGAATGAAGTTAAATTACATTAGTAACTATGTGATCAACAAGATGGACTTTCCTTGGTACTTTGATTGGTATGATCCCTCTGAGGATGAATGGGACTATAATTCTGAAAATTACTCCATAAGTGGTGGGAGTAGTGATTCGGACATATGAGTTTGCAACATATTAGTAGTTTCATGCATCATGCATCATGTTTAACTTTATTACTCACTTTTGTTCTATATTTTGTAGGTAAGGACTAAACACACACACACACACGTGCATATCATTCATTTTACATACACATATTTTGCACACACACACGATATAGCCTTTTCACAACACTCCATTCTATCACTTGGAAAATGGATTTAGGGCCTAATAGAGAAAAACTTTGTGATATCTAAACTGGCCAAGGAGGAATCTAAAAGACTCCAACCGAAGCTCCAAGGGGCAATTAAACATGTTGTTAATGGAGGTTTTTATAAGGCGATTTTAGTTTTATAAAACCGAAACCCTAAATTTCAAATTTTCATTGTTTTTTATGGAAAAACTCACAAACCGATCGGGGAAAGACCCTGATTCTTATTGGGACAAGGAAGAGGATGAGATTGATGGTCTAGAGGCTGCTATAATCAAGAAATATGGGGAAGGTTCTTTAGAGAAGTTAAGGAAAAGGAAGGCAGAGATTGAGGCTGGGGTTGGAAACCAAATTCAACATGGAATTCAAGCTGTTTTGGGTTCTCCATACGTGATCATGGACAACCTGGAGGCAACTAGCAATCTGGAAGTTGATCCTAACTTGAAGAAGTCCAATATAGAAGCTGTTAATGGGGGAAGTTCAAGTCCAAGTCAGAATACAATTACTACGTGCATGAATCTGGAAACTGATTCTGATTTGATTTTGAAAACCAAACATGATTGGATAGAGAAAGATGTTGATTGTAGTAATAAAAAAAGTAGCTTGGAGGTTTCAAGTATGCAAAAGAATGGTGATTCAAACGTGAAAGATGCTGAAGGAACAAGTCTGGTTAATGATAAAGAATTAGGGTTTCATGGTGGAAACCCTAATGACATGGCTGGGGGTTCAGGTCATGCAAACGAAGGTGGAGGGAATACTACAAACCCTAATGTTGCTGCTGATGGAATTAAGGAGTCATGGAGCTCGATTCTTGGTAGACATGCTGTGAGTAAAAAGAATTTACCTTTTTATGCTCCTACTATTGTTGAAGGTAAGCCGATT
>JABWDY010016826.1:4875-15262 GCA_013358455.1 Thalictrum thalictroides | reverse complement strand
TTTTCACATGTTAAAATTTAAAAGGTTACATCTTGAATTCGTTTCTTGGTCAGTTTAATTAGTGTAATGTTGGTTTATTTTTTCGAATTCTTTCTATAGAAATTCATCTGTTTTTAAAGAGAAAAAATCCAACTTTATTGTACTTTTGGGGTTTTGGGAGAAAACTAGTCTATGATAGTATATATTTGTGACTAGTGTCTTATGAAGATTATTGAAATGTTAGAACATTACTACATATGTAGTTAGTCCCTTGAAACATGAAATGTTGTATCACCTTAATATTAAACTACCTAGAATTTGAGCAACACTAGTAAAAATTATTAAGTACCTTTTAACTTACAATTTCATTAAAAGTAGCTAAATTTTCTTGTTTGTTTGTTTGATTTTCCCATACATACAATGTTGCTTAGAACATTTATCTTCTATTTATTATCTCCCCATCGCTGCGTCACATCTCATTTATGTGTGAACAATTCTGTTATCATTCACTTTGAGATGTGCTGTTCACTTATTCAGTTAATTTTGACTATATGATGTCTTAGACAATAGACTGTGCATTTGCATTAACTTTGAGCTTATATTTACAATAGTTTTGTTCAATACGTATCTTTTAGTTACTTGTAGTAATTGTTGTCCATATAAAATTTTGGGGTCTAATATGTTGTTGTGTGTTACATGTGATAGTGTTGTCCTGTTTGGTTTATATGCTCAAATTTATTAAATGGATATTATAACTAAAATTTTGTTTCTTGTATATATCAGATGAAAAAATGTATAAAAACCGTTTGCAAGAATATGTTCAGAGATCTGCTCTACCTCTCCCCAGCTATCACACAATTAAGGAGGGAGTTGCTCAATTTGGAACATTTACATCTACTGTTTATGTAGATGGGATAGCTTACAAATCATCAAAAGCATTTTCTCGTAGTAAAGACGCTGAACAGGATGCTGCCAAAGTGGCACTCAAAAGTATATTGATGAAGCTCAAAGATGAAGGATGTACATTAATAAGCGAGGTACGGTGCTTATAATTGTCATTGTATTATTTAAAGAGGGCGTAAGATAGCAAACATGTTCCTTATTTGAGAATATTAGTAAAAGTCAACTGAATTAGATCAAAATAAAAGTACTTGGCTACCAAGCAACCGAGTTGATTTCATTTACTATGGTAAACGCTAAGTAACATTGACACTGGTACGTGGGTCGATGTCTGAAACGGGTACAGAGTATCCGACACTGAGATATCAAAATATGAGAGGTTCCTAAGCTAAAAATATGTATCCGTGTATCCTTGTGTCTGTGTATCTGACACGGGTACGACACAGATTTTTTTTTAATTCTGAATTTTTGTGTATCTGACACGGTTACATAGGTTAAATGAAATTTTTGTGTTTTGTCGCATGGCTGTTTCAGTGTTTTGGTTATTTATGTCATATGTTTTTGCGTAGAAAACATAATTCGTGTTTAAGTTAAAGGGGGCACTGTGAAGGAGGTCATCAAACTGCATGCTTACAAGTTCATCTAAGTCACTGATTCTGACACATTAGTATATTTTGAAAATAGACCTTTGAGTCTCTGACAATAGGATCCCAGGAACCTGAATCCTAGATCAAGGTTGCAAGTCTAGCTTTGAAGATTCGCTAGATTCTTTTCAATCATAATCCAACATAAAGTTTGTAGAAACATTCTCCCTAAAAGCTTTTTAGATAGGTGGCTTTTTTACGAGTCCTTAAGATTGTCATGTTTTACTAAATGTCTTCCAACTCGAAACATTCTAAATGGCTAGATTGAAAATAATATTACTTAGATTCGGATTGTGCATGTAAAGGAAAATGCTTTAAGTTTGTCACCAGCATAATTTTGGAGATTTATCAACTTAAATTACAATGAGAAAGAACTGAACAAAGAAACCTCAAAACTGGAACTCTTTATTAAGGATAGCCTATTTTTCAGTTTTTACTGTATTTTGATTTTTGACTTTGGTCATTAACGAAAGTGTTTAATCTTTATATATTCTGAAATCCAAACCTTAGACCTCTAGCAATTGGATTTGAGGAACCCCAAAAGCCAATCATTGATTTATTATTACCAATTACTCTGCTACTAGGCTAAGTTTTTTTACAAAGTTACACCAGTTTCTTTCCAACCACAACCTCCGACAAAAGTGCACATGAATAAATGAATAATCTCTTTATGCTCATTGCCATTTTTTTATTAAACGTGTTTAGAGAACTTAATATATATCTGCATATATAGATTGTGCATCTACTTCAAAATGTGTTGTGTTAATAATGATTGTGTATTGTAATATAAAAGCAAAGAGCTCAGCAAGAAATATCGTTAATTTTGATGGCCATTGGATCTGAGTTACCAAAAAAGTGTTCCAAGTCTCATTTATTCCAGTATGGGTCAGTTTGTTCACTTTGTTGACATTCATACCCTTCTGTGTTGAGTTTACTATCGGCTCAAATGGTGAGCCATGTGGCTCATTTTAGCAACACTCAGACCTACATCATCTTTGAGTCCAGGTGGTTTCAAATAGAATTTTACTTGAGCCTAAGTCGATCTACAAATCAAATGCGCATATGGTCACGAATGAAAGTATAAAATCTGTTTCAAATCACTATTTTCTTGCAGTATATGACACGTGGAGTAGACCGGGGGTTGTGTTGTGAGAAGGTATGACTTATAAGTAAACAACTATAGTTCTCAACCAAATGACAACAAAGGAATTTGTGTGAATTACTGAATTGCTCTTGGTTGAAAAAATTTAGGATCTCAACAAAAGAAGCTGCAAAAGATATTTTATAAAAATGTCATTTAAGTGCATGCTCAATGCTTGTTTCTCACCTGAGTTGACTTACAAAAGAAGCTGCAAAGGATATTCATGGCTCGTGAATTACAAATTACAGCTAACCTTTCAGTTTTCATGCCTACTGACTCTTTGATTGTTCAGTATATGCTAGAAATACTTCAATTATATAACTTTTTTGTAGTCTTTCCTTTTAAATATTGTTGAATGTCTTGTTGAAGGACTGTGGATCCTAACATATGTCATGCCTTTTGTTTTTTTGTAGGATATTGCCTTTTGCAAATCCATCCTCAATGAATTTGCTGTCAAGATGAGTTTGCAAAAGCCTGCATACACAACTACTCAAGCACCAGGGATTCTTCCAATTTTCACTTCCACTTTGGTATTTCATGGCAAAACTTATACTGGTAAACCTCGTAGAAGCAAGAAAGATGCGGAACAGTTGGTTGCACGTAGTGTTATCGAAAGCATACTAGGTATTATATGGATTCATAGTAATTTTATTTGTTTTTTAATATGAATATTATGTATGATTGGTTATCTCTTTATTAACACAGTCAAAGACATGCAATCCTTTGGAAGACTTAGTTGGCTCATTTGAAGTAATCTGCAGGTTCAGAGTCAGGACGCCATCTTTCTCAAATTATCATTACCAAAAGGAAACTTTATGCTACAGTGCACAATGCAAGCAATAACGTATTGATACCAAGTTCAGAAAATTCTGCAGAAATTGAGAATGATTCAGAACCACATTTAGCTTTTCAGCCTATTAAGAAACCAAAAGTGGAACACATATGTGAGACAACTAGTGATCCCACTGAGAATGAGGCACCATTGTTGGAACAGTCACCATGTGCTGATCAAGGGAGAACTGCTAGTACCAGCGGAACAAAGTAGGGCAAGAAGAACAAAAAGAAGAGACAAGTGTAAATGCCAGTTAATGGTGGGTATGTTTTTTAAATTGTTGTTCCAACTTCCAAGTGTGTGGTCTTTTGCATGGGTACCCTATTTTATTTTCCTTCCTATAATACCACTTTCTTGCTTAAACCATAGTCGAACTGCTTTACTGATGCTCTTTGCCCAAATTTTCAAGTCTATGGTGAAAAAAAACTGGGATAATATAATTCCTTACATGGTTACTTAGAAAGAAGCATTTACATCTAATAATGAACTGATAAATACTTTTTTTTTTTTTCTGGAAATATCTAGTTAGTAATCTTGTTAATCTTGGACATTTGCTGAATCTGAAAACTTCCAGGTTGCAGTCGGGTGCCAGCCCTATGATCCAGGTTTCTGTTGCCCAGTAATCTGTACCGATTTTGCCGTAGTGTGCTGTTTTGTGGTAGAAGGGCATTGCTTTTCAAGAATATAGGCATATAGCTGAGCTCCAATGATATGCACCAATTTTCACCATATATGGTATGTTTTGTCATGGTTAAGTTATGGTACATATTTAGAGCTAATCCAGTGTATGTCCAGCAATTGTAAATCTGAGGACATTCAAATATTGTAGCTGTGCTAGAGTAGAGTCCAATATTTGCAGCAAATACAGTGTGTTAGAGAGACTGGGACACATAATATTGCAGAATGTGGTTTTTGAAAATTTGTTGGCATATTATGAAATGATGTTGTCTGACCTTTATTCAGTTATTTTGATTCCCAATCCCTTCCAGAGTTCCAGGCATGATTTTTTTTATTTGTGTAGAAAATTTCACAAGTCAAATGGATCCTGTTAATTGTTATCGACTTGAGTTCTTGACATTTTGGACAAATTCACAAGGGGATAAGGCTTCTTATATGCACCATTACCATCGCCCATCTTCTTTCAACTTTGTTACCCTTAACCACCTCAATTGCAAAATGGAAGTTTTATGTGAATGAACTATTCAGTTTTGGATTGGATATACAAGTTACACATTAGCTTTAACTCTCATGATGATAAGTTCAGAGAACCATCAAAATATTGATTTAAGGATAATCTCTTGAGGTCTAATAAGAATGTATAACTTCCTCATTTGAAACAAGTTGTCAGGGACTCAGGACACCTTAATTTACCTAAACAACGGCCCTATATAGCCCTGGGAAGTAAATGACTGGATATGTAGTTTAAATGAGATACATTTTTTTTTTGTAAGAAAATTATTATTGATAAAAGAATAAAGAGATACAAAGCGTCAAACCACGCATGACCACTGGCTAACCAAGACGCACACCGAGAAACAAGAACAAGACTCAGACAAAGAAGTAAAGAGAGCTACAAAATCTGTTAGCCAATACCAGTAGCAACCAGGCCCCCCATAAATAATGACAATATGATAGTATGAGATATTGCTTCTACCTCAAGCTGCGAGTTCTGGGAATCCAAGAAAAATTAATATAACCAAAACAAGAAATAGAGTTCTTGATGCTATTGAAAACAGGCAAGCATTGCCAAGCCAGTCTAGGGGCATCATCTCTGAAAGCTTCCATGACCTGTTGACAGTCTCCACATATTTTAACTGCATCAATACTTTGTTTCCTGGCTAACAAAACAGCAACTTCCACAGCAATAAGCTCTGCTTCTGACACTCCTTGAGCTATAACATCCTTGTTGAAGTATATAACATTAGCAACAAGATGACAAAGATTAACTTAATACTGACAATCCAGCAGAGCAGCTGATCTCCAAGCATCCTTTGGTCCTCCACGATGCAACAACTTCAGGCAACTGCCTGATGAAGCATGCGATCAAATTTTAGTAGAGAAAAGATGTGCTATCATTTGACTATTCGAGTAATCAATTTAACCACTTGTGTTTTCAATACACAACAAAATATAGTTCAGGTCTTCAGGACTTCAGGGATGATGGGCTTAACATTTAACTTCCTGAACAAGTTTTCTTCCATTGCTTCTTTTCTCACTGTTTGTTACACTTCGAACAATTTCAGAATCTGATCTGCTATTCTTTAATGCAGGAGATATGGTGAAAAAGTATACTCCATCAATGATTTTATATATATTGCTTCGCAACTCCATTTACTCCTGTTTCATAAAAATTTAAGAGTTGAAGCTGAGAGCATATCAAAAAAGCACACTGCACAGGTGATTAACCTTGAACATTGTTGAAATGTTTTGCCCAAAATATGCAGGAAAAATAATTTATGCCAAGGGGAATGAAAATGGGTGAAATGCAGAAAGGTCATAATCTTGTACCAAAGGCAGCTTTAATGGACAGGTAGAGTGGTTATGTGCTCTCAAACATTAGCTTTTAAAGGAACTGAAATGGGAGGGGCTGAAGATGATGCTAGAAGGTAGGTAAACAAAATTTAAAACAGGAGAAATTGAAGTGAATGGAGAACACAACAGGTAAAAATTTTAAGAACAAGCCAAAAATGCATTTCAGGGTTCATACTACAGTAAACCAATAATGGAAACTGCACATTGTGTTCAATAGTTGTTTTTTATCTAGAGAGTGGATTGTTTGCTACTGAAGAATAACAGTTTCAACATACAATTTCATAGTATGAACAAATTTTTTTTTTTTTTTTGAGAGGTTAACGAGCAGATAGTAAACAAGTTTTTGTGCAAAATGTTGATTCATTGTTGAATTGGGAGCACTCTTGTCCTAGAATGATGGAATACAGTATGTCATAGGATGAGCTTGGGTGAAAGTTTAGTAGAAATTACCTTGCTGCCAAAAGCGGACGCCATACAGCTGAAAAGACTGGTGACTGAGTTCATTTTAGAATTCTCTTTAAAGCTTTTCAAATCTGACACTTGTGAAGAAATCTCATTTGTCTTCCACTGAAAAAAAAAAATCCTGCTTGAAATGGCCGAGACAGACTTGTTCAACTTTTTTTCCCCATACATGCACAACCATAACCAAAACCTCAAGATGATTACATAACTCAATAACAAGCAATTTCTCAAGTGAAGCCCATTGTCTATTATTATATGTTTCCTCCAATAATCGATCAGGCACAAATCTGATCCAGCTTGTTCTCTAGATTTGGCATTTGGAATCCAGTTAACCATGGTTCCGACCACTTTATTACATTTGTCCACATTGTCTAAGAATCCATCCATATGTCTTCTTTCTAATTCAAAATTTCACTGGAAAGCAGTTGGCTTTCCTTCTGGAGATAAAAAGACTATCTTGATCTGTGCTTGTGAAAACCCCCATGTCTAAGTGTAAGCAGCTTCAGACGCAGAAACAAGGGAGTCAGATTGATAGTATGCTTCTTGAACTTACCAAAAGCGACAACTTCATATTGATAAGAACAATATGCATAGGGTCGACTTAGTTATAACATTCTTTGATTATAGTTCTGCCAAAGTGCTCAGTCTTTTCAGTGTATTCACCAGTAATCCCCACATGAGCACGAACCACAATTGAAATGGTGGAATCGAGTTGAATCTCTTAAAATTATCAACCTTCCTACTATCTTAGAAATGTATTTTATCGCATTATGACAATCTTCGCAAACCCGTAGGTTTTTTATAACTCGAATTGGTCTCCCTGCTGGTATAGTTAATATTCCATATGCCACAGCTATTTTTTCACTGTGATACTTGAGCATATGCTCCTTCTCCTCTTCTTCAACATCATGTAAAACCATCTTTGTTGCAGAAATATAACCTTCTTTTTTTAAACGCTGATCTAAGTATTCTAGGAGAGCGTAAATTCTGTCCTTCTCAGGGTGCACTGAGTCCCCTACCGAGAATGTGTGAATCTTGTTTTGCACCTCAATCCAACTATACCCAGGAACCTTCTGTACACCTTTATCTCTCATAAACATTCTCATCTTTTTAACATCGCTCCATCTACCTAAATCCGCATACAAGTTTGAGAGGAGAACGTACATACCCGAGTTATCAGGCTCCATTTCAAAAATCTTCTCTGCAGCCTCCTCCCCTAACTTTGTATTTCCATGCATCCTACTCGCCCCTAGCAGAGCACCCCATGTTGCTGCATCCGGTTCGAAAGGCATGTTTCTCATAAGAGCTCGAGCTTCTTCCAAGCATCCTGCTCTGCCCAGAAGATCAATCATACAAGTGTAGTGTTGTGGCTTTGCTGTTATACCATATTCTTGACCCATTGTCTGGAAGTATTCTGTGCCTATATCAACTAAGCCAGAATGACTACAAGCAGATAAAACACCAACCTGAATACAAGCACAACAAGAAAAAGAGAGTTAATAGCATGATTAGTAATAGCTATTAGCAAACAATTATTTTCCGAACTGTATTTATATGTGACCCCTTTAGAATCCTCCCACATGGCACTAGATATCTTAATTGACGCACTGTAAATATCATCGTTTCAGTGAAACAACATAATAAGAAGACCCAAGTCTACAGGTCATAAGGTAAGCAAATAACAGAGATGTGAAAATGGGACAAATCAACAGGTTCCTGGTGCCTAATGATCAAAAGTGGCAGGTGACTAGTCCACTGAAAGAGCCACTATACTGAGAATTCTCCTAGTGCATGACAAGATTGTTACTATCCCCAAGTCCTAACATAGTACTTAGAATCAAAGACATCATATAAGGCTGTTCATATAAAATATTCTAGCAGCGACCAATGATTATTGTACAAATAAAATAAAAATGAACTATGACGTGAGAAAGGACATCTTAACTAAATTCTAGAAACTACAAGACTCTTTTCTTGACAAATTAGTATGTTTGAGGAGAGTGCACCCTTTAATTAGCCACTTCCACTTTCTTTAATCAAAACTCATGCTATTTTATAGTACCTTACGTCTTAACAAACTAGTAAGTTATCAATGTGACGCAAACAATGATAAAGACAGTAGTTACCATAGTGACGTCGTCTGGTTGGATACCCTTCACTTGCATTGATTCAAAAACACGTAAAGCTTCCTTGCCAAATCCATGCTTAGCGTAACCTATGATCATTGTATTCCATGTGACCAAATCCTTCCCCGGCATCCCTTCAAATACATCATAAGATTCTTCTATACTTCCACACTTACAATACATTTTAAGAAGCGCATTCCCCACAAAACAACCCATTTCATATCCTGCCTTAACAAGCCTTCCATGTACCTGCTTCCCCAACTCTAAAGCTGCTATATCAGCACATGTGCTCAGGGTGCATGTGAATACAGATCTATTCATATTTTCTCCATCTCTCATCATCTCTATAAAAATACAAAGAGCCTCTTCACTGTTGCCACTCTGAGAATAGCCAGCAATAATAGCTGCCCAAGATATGGAATCACGCTGAGGCATCTTGTCAAACAAATTCCGAGCACAAGTGATCTCCCCATTTTGAGCATAACCAGTAATCATAGTATTCCAAGAACTAATATTCTGACATGGCATTGCCTCAAATAATTCCCTGGCCAGATCCATCCTTTTACACTGTGTGTAACCTGCAATAATTGTGTTCCAGGAAACAGCATTAATTTCAGGCATTTTATCAAAAATTCTCCTTGCTTCCGTCAACATCCCGCTCTGAACATACCCAGATACCATTGCTGTCCAGGTAAACACATCCTGAGTTGGAGACTCTTCGAACAATTTGTGTGCTTCTAACATTTCCCCATTCTGCGCATACCCCGAGATCATAGTATTCCATGAAACTATATCTCTCTCCGGCATTCTCTCAAAAAGTCGCTTTGCATCAACTAATCTTTTTTTTCTCACATACCCAGCCATCATTGAATTCCAAGAAACTATATCCCAATCCGACTTTGTCTCAAATAGTTGTCTTGCAGATTCAAACCTTCCATTCTGTATAAACGCAGCAAGTATCCCATTCCATGAAATCGAATTTTTATTGGGCATGAAATCAAAAATCTCTTTTGCCTCATCAACATACCCATTCTGTGCATAACCCGATAACAAAGTATTCCAAGAAACAACATCTCGTTGAGGCATTTCATCAAACAATAACCTAGCTGCACTAAGATTTCTATTCTTGACATACCCACTCAACATTACATTCCAAGAAACAAGATCTCTTTGGGGCATTTTATCAAAGAATTTTCTCGCAAGATTGAATCGATTATTATTCAAATAACCAGATATCATTGCATTCCATGAGACAGATGTTCGACGAGGCATTTTGTCGAATACTTGGAATGCATATTCTACTTGGCCATTTCTCATGTGTTTGCTTATCTCCATGTTCCATTTCACTGTCTCTGAGTCTGTTTCAGAAGTGGGTTTTGTATTTCTGTTAACTTTTTTATCGAATTTGATATTCGGTTGGCTTTGAATTTGACGAATAGAGCTAAACTGACTGTGTTTCAAATGGCGAAAATAGCAGCTAAACTGCATATTCGCGCGTAAAATAGCTGAGATTTGAACTTGGAAGTTATCAAATTATGGTCTCTACCCTCATTCGAAACAAGTAAGCAAAACACAGTAAGGGATGCACGGTGCTACGCTATAAAAGACAGATTGATTTTATAATGTTGTTAACATTTAGCAACTCTACTCATGGAACTTTGTCTCATGTTCACCTCTTTCTTGCAAGGATGAAAATGCCGAATTTTGGCGAATATCCGGTTTTCCAAAAACCGGAATTTTCAAACGGAATTTCGTTGCTCTGTGTCGGAAT
>JABWDY010016820.1:0-11421 GCA_013358455.1 Thalictrum thalictroides | reverse complement strand
GTTTTCCACAATGTGAAATTAATTAATATTTATTAATAAGAAAGAAAAAAAGAAGAAACAACTCAACAGAAAGAAACCCAAATAAAAAAACACAAAGGTTCCCTGCCAAAGCAAACAATGGGTTAAAAGATGTCGGGAAGACCGTTGACGGCCCGGACCTAACCTTTCTACTAACATTAACAAAACTCCTCATTGACATGTCATGGACTCATGGTGCAACATCAACTCACCAGATGACAAGGGGTTTCAAAGAAAACTGGCACTATCAATGCATTATCAGTGCTTCAACAAACCTTCGCAATGCATACTCATACTGGAGACACTAAACCCCTTATATATTTATAATTTTCTATGTCTGTAGTCTGCATTCCATAAAGAGACACTAAACCCCTTATCCTATATATTTCTAATTTTTTATGTCTGTAGTCTGCACTCCATAAGAATGTAGGTCTACTCATACTCATACTGGTTTTCCTATGTACTCATACTGGTTTTCCTATATACTCATACTGGTTTTCCTACTCAGTCAGAAAAGAAAAAGGTATAGGATTTATCCATTAGAAAATGCTGGGTATCATATCATGCGGATCCATCTTTAAGTTACACAAACTAGTTTGCAATGATTACTGTGATCAGCTGTTTTCCTGTCTCTCTACAACATAATGAATCTTCTGTCAGAGGGATGATATATATGAGAGTGCTCTAAGCCTCTAAAGATTCCCCATTCAGCCATTCTGATTCATGAATCATGACACTTCATTTGACTACCAAGAAGATTCAGGGTGCATGCTCATTCAGGTTTTTGGACCTACAGTCCAAAGGACTGAGTTTGTCAGGGTTAAGCAAAATTTGTTAACCCTATTTGATTCATGTCTTATCTCTTACATGGTCTAAATCAAGATAAGGGGCATCTGAAGTCAGATGCATGAAGTTCAAGACAATTCAAAGATAATTGAGAATGAGATATTGTATCTGTGAACTTGCATTAAAATAAATATAAGCTAATTATCCTAATAATATGAGTTTGGTAAGAAAGAGGAGGGTCTCAAGCAAATGAAGATTCCCCAAAGTGATATGATCATGTGCATTTTTTCGAAAAATCATGCGCACCTATTAATGTTTATATTGCAGTAAAAATAAACAATTGTGTTTTCCAATATATGCTTGCTGGAAAGCTAAGTAATGAATAAATATATATATATTTTAATTAACCATGAACCATCTTAAGTGGGAAATTTTTCTAGTTATATAATAACTGATAGCTACACAACAGGGAAAAAGAAAAGATAAAAAGAAACAAAAAAATAAAGCTGCAAAGTGAAGAAGTAATAGTTAAAAGTGATGGGTAGAGAACCAAAAACCTCTTTTGGCTCACCTGCATGTGAGGCGATTGTGAACTTTGATGCATTTTCACCACTTGAAACCACCGGCCAGTCCACCACCACCCTAGCTAGCTTAGGTCTCATAAACAAACCTTTTCTCGTTTTCCTTTTTCTCAACCACTATTTGTGGGTAAATGAAGTACTGTATTGAACATAACTGCCTGACTTGTTGACTGAGACCATAAACAACTTTGCCAATCCAAAGCCAATGAATTTGAAGTTTCAGATGTAAAAGGCTTAGATTGTTCCCTGGCTTTCATAATTTCCTGCAGTTGGGTAATGAAATAAGTTGTTTGTTACTCACAACAGCAAAACAAAAAAACATCAAAGCAAATAGCAGTAAAAGTAGATTACTTAGATTTTCCAGTGATACAACTGTTCATAACAATTAAAATTTTCATTCCTCAAGGTTTCATGTAATGTAGATAATTTTATTATTCGATCAAAATTATATACTACTGTATAGTGTTCATGTTCTTTATAGCTTTTAATCAAACACCACTTGCGCATAGCAACATTGAGTCGGACCATTTATTTACCAATACACTCTCCCAAGTCCCAACCCCCACCACTTTTTTGTTTTTTTTTTACAAACCCACCCCAACACATTCATCTGATCCAAATATAAGGAGAAATCAAAGTAACAACAAAGTTTTAAACGAAAAAAATAAATAAAGTGTTGAGAAATGAGAATGCTTCACATCACAGATCACAGTAACAAAACCAGTGCACGATAATCACTTTGTGTTGTTCATGGATTTGTAAAAACAACAACAACACTCTGATTCGAGTCGAAAGCCCAAAACGGATTGTGGACCACAGGGCCACCACCTCACTCGTGAAAAGTAGGCCCTCTCCAAAGTTGGAAACCCACTGGGTACTCAGGCCCATTATGGGTATTTTATTTTATTTTTCCTCGTACTGACTATTGAGTATTTGAGTTGTGAAGATAACAAAACAAGTTTCAGATACTTACATATTACATTGATCCTCGCAGAAGAAGTTTCAGATACTTGACATAACGTTTTGTTTGATTTATACATTCATCTGCTAATTTTCAGACGGGCGTGGGCTTAATAATGGCCCAATAAAGATAAACAAAACAGGAGATATCTTTCATTCCATGTTGAAAATGGCCAATGCCTTCACTAAACATCATAAATGGCTAGGACATTATTGAAACTTTTGAGGAACAATGACATTCAAAGATAATTTATACATTCAGGACCGACAATATCCATGTTGATTGGATCCTTGAGGTGCTGCAGTCCAAAGAAATCAGCTGTACTGTACGAAGCTGATTTCTGGTTACGAAACTCACAGGCTTGAACAAGTAACTTTCGTGATCACTAACCTTTTCGTACACAACAGACAACAATAATTGTGCTCTTATTGTTCTAGGTAAAAAGCATCTTCAGTTCCTCTATGCGTGCAGAACGGACTTCTTGATCTGTTAGGGCACCAGATATCAATCGTTGCTTGCGAGCCTGCACTGCCTCCATTCTCTCTTCAACTGTTCCCTGTAAACATAAATGTAAACCACTCTTGAATTTCACCACCCATCAACATATGATATAACATGAATGATGCAATAGCTCACATACCTTCACAATGAACCGTATAATCGATACCCTTTTTGTTTGACCAATACGATGAATTCGCATGACTGCCTGTTCCTCAACAGCTGGGTTCCACCATGGATCCTACAAAGATATAAAATGTTACAACTCAATCACAGTTATTACTTGTTGCGACTCAATAAAGGTCTCTCATCGTGCTCTCTTACAAATTTAATCTTACTCTTTAGCCAAATTGGATTATCCAAAACATTCACACAAGATAACATGTGAACTCAAGGGAGAGACTAAGCTACAATTTGAAAGTGTTTAAAGTGGGCATTATGTGTGCCCCAAACAGGGTTTTTATATGGACAAATCAATATAAATATATACAACTATATATACCTATGTGTTCATGTTTGTGTATATGTGGGTATGTGGTATGCACATTAATCAGCTTCATGCATCATCAGGAAAATAAGATTAGAATCTGAAGCATACCAAAACAAATGCACTGGATGCTGCTGTTAGGTTTATTCCAACTCCACCAGCTTTTAATGACATCAATAATACCTACAAAAGTCAACAAATATCAAAGTTTCTGTCATACCTAAATATCTATATAAACCAAATTGTTCAATGGCATACCACTATGTTATTATCCTCGGAGAACTGTTTAATTACTTTCTCCCGTTGTTGCAGATTTAGAGTCCCATCCAAACGAACAAATGGAATATTACTCCTAAAAGAGGAAACAAACTTTTAAATCATAATGTAATATATAAAACCCCATAAAAGTGTCAAGGAGATGCATATACATGATGGTTTTACCTAGCTCATATAGTTGAGGATATTAATAGGCTGTGTTTGGCTAGCTCAAGGGTTAAATATTTTACAAGAAAAGAGCAATGTACAACCCCTCCAGCCAAGACACCTTTCTTTAATAGCTTTCATAATACAAACCATTCCCATGTGGCCTCATAGGTCTCAACTTAGATTTGCCACATAGGAAATAAAATATTGCTTTGGTATGACAAATCCAGACATATAGTATTTTTTCAAAACTAATGTCCTCATCAATGTTAACATGAACAATCTCTG
The DNA here is from genome assembly GCA_013358455.1 of Thalictrum thalictroides. NCBI lineage: Eukaryota > Viridiplantae > Streptophyta > Magnoliopsida > Ranunculales > Ranunculaceae > Thalictrum > Thalictrum thalictroides. The sequence continues at coordinate 7,379 of JABWDY010016820.1, read as the reverse complement.
CTTGCTTACTATTCAAAAATAAAAAAAATAAAAAAAATGAACAATCTCATGTTGGATTTGGACCATTTTTCAATTAAAGAATCAATAATCTCGTAGTACACAAATCAATGCCCTTATCAACAGTGAAATGGCCGTTGATGATTCTCATACATTTATATTAATCAGATTTAACATCTCGATCCTCAAAGGATGAATAAAAGGAATCATCATTTACTGACATTAGCATATTAGGGTGTCCTTTGTACTAATTTCCTTGCAAACAAACTTATATCCATGTCTGCGTCAAGATAAGACTATATCTGAGTCCTTCATCACCAATTTATTTATTGAGTAATCTAATTTGTTTTCTTCCATCAGGCATCAATGCAAACGGCTTTGAACTAACAGTTATGTTGGGGACTTATGATACATATAGAGTAAAATGCTTCCCAACTAATGTATCTAAAAATAATAATTTACCTTGTAAGTGGGATTTGCAAAAGGTCAAGAAAGGCAGTCCACTGACTAAAAACAATGCTCTTGGATCCCGATGAGCGAAGTTTTTCTAGTTCCTGGAGAAGAACTGCAACTTTGGAAGACTCTACCCAGTTCTCCTCAACATCAATCCGAAATCTACTATCACTGGGAGCAGTTATAAGGTCTTGCTTATTAATAGTTTTCCTGTTCGTAGAAAATATGTCCATGACATTACTCATCAAGTAGTTTTTAAAGTATAAAACCACAGATAACAACAGACCAGACCAACAATTAGCGTCATAAAAATATTAAATGCAGGAGAAAACTTAAGATACCTACAAACAGGACAAAGGCCAGAAGTGTGGTTTTGCCAACTTGCCAATAGACATTCTCGACACAAACGATGAGCACAAGGCGTCAGCACTGCATCTTCAAAAGCTTCTAGGCAAATTGGACACTCTCCCTTTTCTCCTTTGCGCAGCTCTTCCACAACTTCCTGAACGTAGGCCTCTGACGGCACAACACTAGATTCCCCTGGTACTGCATCTTGACCACCTTTAAGGAAACGCTTCGCGAGTTTATTTAGATCCGAGAACTCTTGTGTATCTCCCCGACTAAATACATCAAATACAACGCCAACCAACATTACACAACATGACAACAATAAATTGTCTGAAACAGCATCTGTAAATATAACTTATAAGTTTTGTACTACCACAAGAGTCTCCTAATAAAATTTCTCTCATTATGCAACCCCCTGCCCCCACAAAGAAAAAATAATAATACCATGTTCCCTACACAAGCAGTTGTACCTGTAAAGGACTATAACATTTCTAAGATATGCTAATTAATAGATATGTAAACAAAACAACATAAGAGGTAAAAAAAAAATGTAAACAAGTCTGAAGCAAACCTCATCACAAGAAATGGATGATCACAACATTGCCGAAGACGTAAAAGCAACTCCAAAATGGAAGCATAATTATGGAGAACCTTCCCTTGTTCCACAAACTGGTCAAACTTGACCTGGATGACCCCACAAAAACTCTTAGCAAAGCAACAAAAGTATAACCAAAATAAATGTGACAACTGCAATTCAACGAAAGAAGATCGTATATATAGAGACGTGCCTTTGATCTTTTAAACAAAGCCTCATAAAAGTCCTTCTCAGCTTCTGTGAGCTCACAATAGATCACCTTAACATCAGCTGGAGGGAGAACGAGAATTGGCCTACGAAAAAAAAGGGATATTAAACCAAGAGATAGAAAGGGGGATACTGGGTTGCACCCTTAGATTTTTTTCATACCTTCCATCTCTGTCTGTGCTCAACTTTGTTCTTCTCAACATGATGGGCTTTAGAATAGATTGAACCAACTTTAGCCCCCGTTCATCACCCTCTTCAAAAGGCTTCTGAATAAGTTTGTTCCACCTGAATACATAAAGAATTCTTTTTCACGAAAACATTCATCCCCAAAAAATATTTGAAACAAACTGCACAAATAGATTAATCCATCAAAATTGAAGGACACATGTACAATTGTACAGAGATTGGTAAAATATATTGATAACAGAATTATGGATCTTAAACCAGGACAAATTGAACTTACCATCCCCAATTGCCCCATGGCTCCACCTTCAAAAACCGTAGAAGACTGTAAATGTCCTCAAGATTGTTCTGTCAGAAATAATTCATCAATTATGAGTGCAAACAATACAGCAAGAAATGTGTTCACTTGATTAATCAAGGATTAGAAAATCATCACATAAGAACAAGAAAGTAAGTATAATTATGTACACTGATATCTGAAAAGTTGATAACAACTATACTGACAGACTTAATTCAGAGGAAAATCAATAACCTCTTTCACAATTTACTTCAAACGTACTAAGAGTTTTGTATATTATATGTGAACTCCACCATAAAAGTACATACCTAAAACTCTTTGGGCATTGGTAAAAAAAAAAAACATTATTTAAGACCCTATGCAGGTGACTATTTAAAAAAAAAAAAAGACCCTATGTTGAAGAACTGTGGGTGCATACAAAGAATCAACTAAAATTGTTTGGCCCTATGCCCACATCCTATCTTATATATTAAATGGAAAAAATTACTCACACCATCAAGCAGAATGAATAAAGCATTTAACAAATAAATTGCAGCACAATAGATAACAAAATACACAAACAAAAATAAATATTAAATTCAATTTACCTGTAAAGGAGTTCCAGTAAGGCACCAACGGCGATCGGCAGTTAAGGCTGCTGCAGCCATAGAAATTTGGCTTTTAGAAGATTTGATCGTATGTGCCTCATCAAGTACAACCCTAAACCACCGAACTGAATAAAGTCCTCCACTCTCTTCAGCATTCTGAAACAACAAACAGGTAAATGTTATAAATCTGTGTAAGTTAGGTTGGCTTGGGTTGGGTTGGAGATTAGATTTCATGTCAAGTAGGCAGTGGCCAGAAAGGCAAGAACATAATTTTAGACATACCAAGCATTTCACAACATACCTCAGCTGAGAACTCTGAAGCCAATACACCATAGGTAGTAAGGACAACATCATTCTGTGCTAGAAGCCTTGCATCTTTTGGTCTACTTTGTCCATAATGGACATAAAGGGACAATGATCCAGATTCTCCATGGGTCTCAATTTCTGCCTGCCATATAACATAAAAAATGAACAAGAGATTTCAAATGACAATCTTTTATCTATGACAAATAGGAGGAACATCCAAAAAACACCCAAAAAAGTAGTATCTGTATAACTATAGCAACCATCTGCACTCAAAACTAACCTTCCATTGGCCAAGCAGTGTCATCGGACAAACTATCAGATTTCCACCACCAATAAGCGAATTCCTAGGCTTCAGCAACTTGTCAAAACCAGAAAATTTTGTCGTTTTCTTCGAAAGAGTTGGAGATTGTTCTGACACACTATTCATTTCAGCAGTTTCTTCTGGGACTTGAATTATGTCATGACTACCTGAAGATCCACCTCTGCCAGTATGAGAAAGAAGAACAGCTATCGTCATAATAGTCTTCCCAAGTCCCATTGCATCTGCCAAAATCTTCAAAAACATGCTCATGTCAGGATACAAACAATTTTTTTCCCTTTGTGATGGTGAGGTGAGGTGAGGATAGAATAATCAGAACTTATTAATACACTAGAAAATGAAAAATATGCCACATACACCTCCTCTGGACATTTGAAGTGTGCTGGGAAATTCAGTTGTGGCTTCCCCAGAAAATGCATTCAGGTAAACAACAAGGTCCCTCCTAAAATATAAATGTACATGTCAACCACTTTTCTTAGAAAACAGAATTAATGGCAGACAAATAGTTGCCAACAAGTACTTGTCCGCAAGACGATATGCATCCCAACATGGATGAAGAGTTGTAGCTGCAGCTTCAACATATCTCCCCTTCTCTAGTTGGACCATCCAATGAAGGGCTTGTTTTTGGTATGGTCGCAATTCACACTGCAGCGTACTTGGCGGGTCCATTTCCTACAGCATTAGACAATCCTGATAAAATCTCATCATAGACTCTAGTGAAATTGCAATCTGATGTCTACATAACATGTTCATAGAAGAACATACCTCTAGCTGAGAGCTGTTCTCAATGCCAACAATATTATCAAGGTCAGAATCTGATATGGAGTCCTGCTCAGTTTCAACTTTACTTCCTTCTACAGGTGATTTCTTGGAATTGGGGATGTGCAACAATGAAGCATGAATTCCAGAATCTTCCTGTAAATAACGCAGATGACTATGAAACACGAGGCGAGCACACATGGTCAAGAGTAAAGTATTTCATTTAATGTACCTGTGCGCCTAGAGGTCGCTTCCTCGTGTACAAATCCTCTGGTGTGAACTCCGCCTAATTATGGTTTAAGGACGCAATTTCAGTAGCAAACCAAACGAAATGTACAAAAAACAAGCAAAGATAATTTGTTGCAATGACATTGCATAGGATGAAGCTGTTGTAAAAAACTTAATATTTCTGCCAAGTACTTTAGCTAAATTCTTACACGTACCTTTCAAAAATAAATTCTTTTGTAAAACAAAATTTTGGGGTGATACTGTATGTTTCCACCATTCAGTTGAAAATTTGTGTGCATTACCACATTCGGTTGAAAAATTGTGTGCATTACCAGAATTGATCTATATAACCTTTGGAGCAATGATACTAGTATACTACTAAACAAGTGGGGACTTACCTTCTTAAAAGGGGTCATCCCAAGCAACCTAAACAATGTAGGGAGAGGATGAACAACTGATTCCTCAGAAACATTGCGGGTTGACTTGACTGAAGTCTGGTGACGCTTACGAAACATGGATCTGTTGATGTATACACTGAATGGCACATATAGTGAAGCATTAATGAATTAGATATTAGTCAAGTCAAAGAAATGTGATTCACATATTCTTTTTCCCTCCTTTCTCAGTTTGTATGTTTTCTTTACGTTTTTTTATTTATTTACGTCAAGCATACCTGAGAGACAAAAGAATGGTATCCATAATCCCAAGGACATTTGGAGCAGATTTACAATTTCCATCAACTCGAACCTTCTTATCCTTCACAAGTGGCACAAGGCAACGTGCCCACTCATTTGGAATACGACCAATCTAATATAAACACAACTAAATATCAGTTGAAGAATAACAACTATCTAGCAACAGTGAGTGCAAGGAAGAAGAAATATAGTAGAATCACAACAAACCTCTCCTGCATCTTTTGTGGAGAACCTTACAATCTCCGAACAAGCAGAAGGTGACCGACCTCGCCCAGGAAATTTATTCCTTGAAGGTGACTTTGAATTTTTTAAAGGAAATGAGAATGTTACTTCTTCACCAACATTCAATCTCCTCCCTTTACAAGTCGACAAACAAGCAAGTTCCCAACTACCAACAAACCACCATTCACTACTACTTGAACTTGTACACCCATTATCATGTTTCAAATTTTCAACAGACCTAACATCACGAGCAATCGAATCAGGTGTCTCAGGTAACTCATTTACATCAGACCCGGACGACAAATCCCGACCTTCACCCTCACTTCGTTCACCATCAAATACTACATCTTTACTACTAGAATTCCAATAAGAAGCTTTGGGGTTTTTCGGAATTTCTGATAATTCATCAAAATTAGGTACAACCATGGTTTTACTTTCTAAACTCGAATTCCGAGATGAATGGACTTCAAGAATTTTCCGGGGTTCTGGTCTTTTAGCAAAATTAGGGGTATCAAAGATTATGTTAATTGCAGCAGTAACATCGTTATTAGCCATATGAAGAGCACGAATTATATCCATATCTGAGAAATCATTACCAATTATAGATCGAATCGTTGTAATCAATTCGTCTTTAACTTTATTCCCCATATAAATCAAGAAAGAAGAAAAACCCTAACCCTGAAACAAAATTACAAGAGTTCTATATAACGAATTTTGAAAACGCTAGGTATGATCAAAGTGATGATAATTCAAATTGATAAAATAATAATACCTTTGAGAGTAGAATTGAAACAATCGCGTTTGAATCGAGCGAAGAGTGAAGTTCAAGAAAGGGGGAAATTGTTTTGGCAACGAAAAGGCGCGCTTTTAATGAACAGAGGTATCTTGTGACATTTCCCGCCATTGGGTTTGGTGGACAACACTAAAACTTGGTATTGTCCAATAAATCAAATCTGGCCCAACCCTCGTAACGGGCCTGAGAAGTATTGAAAAAATAATGGGCCAAACTCTTTTGTTAGTGAGTTGGTTGAGCTCGTTGTTGGTTGGGCTGGGTTTTAACTTTTAAGCAAAATAAAACTCACATGTAAAACTTTTCTTTATTTTTCAAATAGTCCAGACATATTCATTGTATTAGTAGTTACTACTACACTACTAATGCTTATAGAGCTTTGAGGTATTAAAATATTACATGGCAGGTAGTGCACACGATATGATCGATCTCCGTTGGCTTACAAACTGGTAATTCCTATTTGAATATGAAAGAAGTTGAAATAATAATGCACGAATGTCTGCGAAAGCCAGCTACAAATCTAAGGAAATAATAAGAAGAAAAGAATGATAATTCAGGTCAAATCATGACAATAGAATCTATTTAAATTACAATGCATCTTGCTCGATCTAAACTAAATTTACATATAAATTAGATCACATTGTAATCAGATTCAACTTAATTAAACCATGGTTATGTCATTCGTGTTTTTGTACACATTTAAATACGCAGCATTTTATGACCATAAGACATATATATATATGTTTTTGAAGTCTTTCTCATCATCAAAGGTTGGTTGGACTAAATGACTAATACATGAAGTTTAGAAGTTGTTGAATTAATACACGTTTTGAAATCTAATGACACAAAGATGGCTTCTTTACACGTTTTGATCTCAACTTTATTTATTAACACTAGATTGCATTTGTCTTATTTTAGAGTTGTTCATTCGACTTTCCTGCTTGTCCGGCTAAACTATATTCAGTGGATTGGTTCAAATCCATATCCACACCACTACTTGCTCCATAGACACTACTCCAACATAAATGTGTGTGTTCTCACCTATTTTTAAATATATTGTTTGGATAGATTCAGGTCAAATATATCCTACTTAGTCATTATAAAATCGTTTAACAATCCTGATTAATTAATTAGTATGGTTTGTTTATTTGATGATGGACTATTGTTTGAAAAAAGTACATTAAAGTCAAAGAAAATAGGTGTAAAACAAGTAATATATATAATATAATTTATTTTGTTTACATATTGTACTACTCTAGTATGATTTTGTTGTTGTGATCATAGTTGAAAATTCTGAAAATAGGCGTATATCCGATTTTTTGAAAAATCGGAATTTTCAACCGGAATATACCGGCCTTTTGTCGAAATGGTGAGGTTGATATTTTTAAAAAA
>JABWDY010016788.1:6150-17362 GCA_013358455.1 Thalictrum thalictroides | reverse complement strand
ACTACTACTACTATAACTACTACCTGATTAGTTTAGATTAGATGAGCCTCGTTAGTAATCAATTATTAGTTTTCCACTCCATTGTTATAATATATATATATGATCGTCTCTTTATATGGTGGTGTATATTTTTATAATATGATCAGAACTGAAGTTGTCATCATCTCAGTCATTCTCCTTCTTTTAGTCTCTTGATTTGTCTTTCTTTTGGTGTTTTTGGTTGTTAAATTCCTTTAGTTGTAACTAAAGGTTTAGAATTGTTTATATTGTCACTTAAAACAAGGTATACCAATCAAGCTTACTCACGCACAAAGAGTTTTAGTTGGAAGTGGGGTTTCTCTATCATTAGAGGATCTATATGAATGAATGACCCATACATCACTTATTCCATTAAGTAACCCATTAGTTGTTTGTGGATCTCTTAATATAAAGCTCATCTAACCACTTTAATAACACAGGAAAGATCCTCTAATCTTTTTCCTATTCCTTATTCTTTTTGTGATGTTGATAGCCTTAAAAATTAGAAATGCTAGCAAAACACAAAACTATAATCAAACAAGCAACAATCAAGTGTTATTTCCTAATCATTCTCCTTATTCAGCTACCTTTATGCCTTTATCTCAACCAAAAAAAAACTGCGGGCATGATCAATCCACGGACCACAAAGGCATGTCAAAATGTACATTACTTGTCAGATGTCAAAATTATTCCTAGACAAGTACAACAATAGGGTTTACTTGTCAGATGTGTTTACATTGCAGTCTGCACACCCAACTCACACAACATTAAAGGAAGGCTCAAATTATTCAAGTCCAATAGACTTCCAATACAAATGATGGTATTGTATTGGTGGAGGCTACAGCCTACAGAAGGTGGTGGGGGTTCATGGAGACAGTGGAAGTGACAATCCACCAAGATAGATGGGGACGATAAATGGTGGCAGAGGGACCAAGAACACGCAATGCAGAAGATGTAGACTATCATGAATTTCATGCGGGGTAGGATGCTAATGTAGGGTACCCATGCATGTGTTCTGACAGGATTAGTATGCCTGAAAAAAGCATTGGCCACATTTTCGACGATACATCTTTCTATTTTCACTCTCCAGAAGTATTCCCTGAAATAGTTGCAGAGCTGATTGCATGATAGTAGTGGGCTCATGGCTATACAAGAGGTGGTGGCTACTGTTGTGGGGATGTGCAGACTGCAGATGTAGGAAATACTAACAAGGCCACCACCTTAAGCTCTAAGCCCACATGTTCTCAATAGCAGCCTGCCAACGAGTCTTCCAACCCCTAAACATAAAACATGGAGTTCGTAGGCATAAGGATATATATACTAAATCCAGGTCTACCCAAATAACACTCAGACAAGACAATTAGGCAGTATAACGTCAACCACCAATACCAGGAATTTAAGCTACACCATCATAAAAGGATGGAGACATGCCAATCAGCTGGTCTGCCTGGCTTGGTGTAAACTCCGTATTCATACCAGGCTATTCATTGCTATTATTTGAAGAGTTTTAACGAATGACAGGCTGCAATTTTCAACTTTTGCCAAAAGAAAAAACAAACAAAGCCAACATATTCATCCACACTGAATTACAACAACCACAAGGCCACAATCTATTGACACAGACGAGCTCCACACGAGTCCTCATTTCCACCGGGCACCTTCCACAAGAAAAGAAGAAAAACTCCTCAAACGTTACTTTATTTTCACAAATAGCTCTACGAAAAAATTCAGGAATTGGTCTCAAAAGCCATTAGAAATGATATATGCATCACTGGGACCAATATGTAGAAGAAAACAGAAAAGAACCATACAATGCACAGTTGAGTTTAATTATATATCTTTAATTCTGGAAAGTCTAGTAGCAGCAGCTCTGAGAATACTGGAAGTGTAAAATATGCCCTCCACTAGGACTATTTAACCTCCATCTAGGACTGTATAGCAGGTGATAAAACTTGATTTTGCATAAATATTCAGTGTCCCTAATGCAACAGGCAACCATTCTTATAATTGATAGTATTGCATACAATTCTTATAACTGATAGAGTCCATACAATGCAAATTACCTATTTGTACAAAGTCCATGTAATACAAACTGCCTGGGACAAAAAAAATAGTACGCAGTTTTACCTTGCGTATAAGTCTAAGAAACACGAGGTTGCGTTTGAATCTGAAATTTAATATAGCAGCTGCTATATGTTTGGCATGAGTCTGCTATTTATGCACTACGCATTAGGGACAAATTTTAAAGATTTTTGCATATTTTGAGATTTTACACTATACGTTAGAGATGCTCTTAAAGGAGGCAGTCAATACACAAGGCAAATCAGCTTCCCCTCTCCCTCTACTAATGTGATGGTTAGTTCATCAGGTATTTATAGTTGGTAATGAATTTGGTATTATTGACGTATAGTTGGTGGGTGGCCAGAGTCGTAGTTGTTGTTTGTGGTGACATTGGGGCAGTAAAGTGAAGTGGTAGTTTTGGTGGTGGTGTTGATGATCCTTGTAACAACCTAAAAACATATAGTCATCATCCAGATGATACCGCCTTAAAACAACAAGGAAATCATCTACAGTGTGTCCATATATACTAGTGCAGTATGTCAGTGAGTTTTCATAGCAAACCCAAGATATGAAGGGAATTGGATACACCAAAAAAGCTGTTCTGCATGGAGAAAGGGGAAACAATGAAATTTACTATGATTGCAAAAATAAATCACCTCAATATTCACACCAATTCAAAAACACAAAGCAGCAACAAGCTAACTAGCAGAATTACTATTGAGAGCAGACCACTAGTCTTTAACACAACAGCACCTAGAAGCCTTCATGCAACAGCCTACAGAATAGCAATGCCTAAAACTATCATAATTGGTAAGCAAAAACAAGGTCCGCCATCCTCACATGAGGTTATAGTTCCATATCAACAATCTGGAGTACCCAAAAGAGCTCCTCAGATGTGTCGTTCCACATTAATTACACTCTCAACAAATAGCTTCAGTAATTGGAACGAAATCACAAAAGGCACCTCAAATAATGTATGCATCACTGGAGCATACAAAGGGTTGGAGGACGTGATGAATGAAATCTTTATATCAGGAAAAAGGAAGCCTTCATCATTGTTTACAAAGGGTTAAAAAAGAAGGCCCCTTAGAGGAAAATTACAAGTTCCCAATCCTGCAAAAGTGCAAAGTGCAAACTTATAGGTAGTGAAAGTAGAGAGGCGGACACCCACATCCCTTACAAAGAATTTTCTTTTCATTATGCACTCTAATGGTTCTTCCCTATTATACCCAAGGTTGTCCAGGAATGGATCAATGGACGCTACAAAAAATGTGATCCATTTCATTATTTCTCGCAACATGTTATCAATGCACCGATTAGCTTGTCAGGTAACATCAGTGAGCAGAAGATCACCCCCATCATTAGCTGTTTCAAAGGATTCAGGTTGTTTATAACTGTAATATAACCTATAATGGAAAAGAGAGAAAGAGGAGGGTGAGGGTGAGGGTGGGGTCAAGTTTGGAGCAGGAGATCAGATGATGCAATGGTAAAAACAATAAAAAAAACTTCTAAGGTGGCTGGAATGATCCTATGCAGAGGACGGGTGGGGTCACTTTTAACTTTTAAGAAATCTACTCCCCCCCTCACATAGATATGGCTTAAAAGTTTGTTTGGTACAACATCCTCTTATTATCTACTTCTCCATATCTCACTAATGAGAATGTGAGATTCAACTAAAAAGAACCAACAGTAAAGTCTATCATTCATGCATAAACATGTTCAAGACCCTACCCTCAACTTAATAGATTCCTTATCCCCAAAGAGAATTAAAAAATAAATGGATTCAAACCAATTAACGACATCAATCTCCTAAAAATATTCCCAAATTCGTCACAAATTGCAGAAATAGCCTTTTAAATTGTCAGAAGGGTTTGAATCCAGGGCATTAATTGTAGAATCCCAATTTTCAAGTAAAACAAATAAACAAACTACCAATCCGAGTTTTGAGAAACGAATCAAACGATCACGTACTCAACAAATTATCTATCAATCTATCATCTTCATTAAAAATCCAAAACACATGTTAAACAAGAGATTTTCCACATGTTGTAGGACACACCTATGATGAGATCGATTGGTGGATCACGTGGCTTAAACAGGAAGCTTCTGGACATCTTCGTTGTGAGCTTCGCAACCATCGTGTTGGATCGGTTTGGTTAGCATCAAAGGGCGATCTTTAGCTTCTTCTTCATCTTCAACATCGGTGGTGCTGAGATTGATGCAAGAACAGCGCTCTAAAGATGCGAAGAAGGCAGTTGCAACGCTTGATCCCAACCAATTCGCAATAGGAAGAAGCCTCATGTATGGTGTTGGTGTTAAGTTGGAATTTTCCATCTTCAGAGCTCAAATTCGAAGGTTTCTTGGCAAAATCAGACACCAATTAGGAGTTCCAGAACCCTAAGAGAGAGAAAAGCGAAAAAAAGAACGTGGAGAGAAAGAGACAAAAAGAACGTGGTAGTTTGGTTCTTGTGGTTTTAAAGTTGAAGTTAAACCGACCTAAACTAAGGGCCCGTTCGGCAATTAAGAGGAAAGTGGGAAAGAATTTCCTTAAAAGTAGCAACTTGCTAGCCGAAAGTAGAAAGTTAGGACCAAAACTTATGGGGATAATGCATTTTCATGCTTATCAATAATGACTTTCTAAATTTATTTTTATAGTTAGACAAACAGACTTATAGTTTCTTTCTTTTTAGGAAACAAAGAAATGCATTTTAGGGCTTAGCCGAACAGGCCCTAAACAAATATCTATATATACATTTGATATTTCCGTTGGTGTATTGTACTGTACTACTTAACCGCACGTCTACTCTGACCAGGGGGTTCGATTCCCTGGATCCGGTTTGCACTTTATTATTTTTTTTCCGTTACGCAATGACATATTTTTATTATTTTTTGCATGATTGAGTGTAACAGAAGGAGAGAAAGTGAGAAACTGCATTAAAAAAAGAACACCTTTTCTTTTCAAAGTACAATGATACTAACCATTAAGTTGAAGATTAAGTTTCATTAAAGGCACCACGTTAGGATAAATGTAAACCATCAGAGGGAAAGAGAAGGATGGATACATACAATGTGTTACAATAAAATGTGTATCTATAATATAATTTGTAATAGCCATATTTTCCAGTGAACTGAAAAATGCCAACACAATGAAACACTAGATTTGACCAACCTAGTGGGACCTTAATATTTTTTTGTAGTCCTGGAAATCCCCAGCGAATGGAGTGACTTTCCCTTCTGACACAGCCCATAGCTCACCAACACTTCCAGAAATCAAATGCTCGTCATGGCTTACCTGTGTGGGGGAGGGGGGAAACATAAAACTCTCAATGTAAGTTTCACAAAGCAACTCTATCTATAGGTGTTTGCTATGATAAGTTTACACAAAACATAACACTCCGCTATAATGTTATGGATAATAGAAATGATGTTGATTATAATGCTACAGTGAAAGAAGCAGCTTACCATGAGTACACCTCCTTGGAAGAGCACAAGTCCCTGGATAAGTGCCTCAACAGCATCCAAATCCTGTCATCAAACAACAGATGAACGAATAACACTTGAGAAAAAAAAAAACAATATGCCGGAAAAATCATTCATTAAAAGGCAGCCAGTTTCACACGGGAGATCTCAAGAAAATAATCGCTTCCTTTTTACAGAGAACAAAGATAAACAATAAAAGGTCAAAGGTCCACACTGAACGGCACCACCATGAAATCATTGGTCAAGGTGCAAGAGTAAGTGAAAAATTCAGATCGTCAAGCTCTGGGAAAGGCTGCTCTTTTTGCAGTTTACACCAATTTGTAAAGTTTGAAAACAGGATCAAGACAAGATAACAACCAACAACCTAAAAGAATGTAGGGATGACAAAATCAAGAGTTTCAAGCTAATTCCATTAAATTGAGTAGGCAACACACAGTTCTTCACTTGTACTTCATTAAATCGGATATAGCAAGAATCTAAACAGACTTACAAGATGGTTTGATGGCTCATCAAGCAGAATGATGTGTGGTTTTTTGAATGTAATCTTGGCGAATGCAACTCTGCTTTTCTGGCCACCTGTAACATGATACACATCAAGATATCGACATACATGCAAAGGTTCGAAGTGAACATTTAATTAGTTATTATTGAGAAACAATTTACAGGGATGAACTCAACCCAGTAAAGCAGACGATGACTCACATTCAATAACTAATTTCAGATAAACTGCTAAACTTGACCTTTCAATTAAAAAGGGAGATTTCCAATGAGAGATACCTGACAAAGTGTACATCGGCTGAAGGGCAAGGTTGCCAGTTACCCCAAATGAACCTAAGTGAGCTCGAAGCTTCTGTTCAGGAACCCCCTGAAAGAAATGGTTATATGAAAACCTCAGTCCCAAATTTCAGTGGAACTTGAATCTAAACAAGTCTTATAAAAACAAAGATTCTGCTTTTATTAAATGAGATTGGGCATTTGGCCCACTTTGTTGGATATGTACAAAATTTGTAATGTGTTTAATTTGATAAGACAGTCGTTAAGTTAAAAAGCTATATTACAAAGTTATGGAGATATATCTGTTTTCTCGATAAGTTAATTTTTAGTGGGAAACTCCCACTTTTCATGAAGTATCTATTTATAATATAACAGATAATGACAAAATTAGAACATTCCAGTATTATTTTGTGTTGATCCTTATAGAAATAGATGAATAAAAAATTCATCACATTTGATGTAGAAACACAATAAAATGCTATCCGTATATATTTTAATGCAATAGAAACTCACTGGGAAACAACGCATCATGTACAGTAGGGGATTTGAAGTCAAATCAAGCCCATCAACATGGTGCTGACTAAACACAGCAATGCGAACCTGTAGAAAGTGAACCAGTTCATGTTTCAGATCATTCAAACTTGCATATATCAGTAATCAAGTAATCAGATCCATAAGAATAAGTTTTGAAAGAAATTAAGAAAATACAAAAAATATTTACAAGACAATCATGAAGTTCTACATCCGACGACGAAAACACAAATAACAACTTTCTTTGAGAGAGAGAAAAGCCACATGTACTATTTCTGGGGTTACCATTGTCAACATGAATTTAAACTAGATTAAGCATCGGAATGTGGAAACATAAGACTTTTGTCAAAAAACATTAAGAAAAAACACATTACCCGAGGACAGATCAATAACAGTATACCTTAGCTGAACGGAAAACTGTTCCAGAACTAGGTTGAAGTTCACCAGCAATTAGTTTGAGTATGGTCGATTTGCCGATACCATTAGGCCCAACCACTAAACAGCAAATTGGTACAAGATTAAAATACCGCAGAAAAGAAAAAAGAAAGAAAGAAATGAAAACAAAATGGACATCAATTAAAACAGTCAATCACATATTAAACTCTCCATATGATACAGATCTATAAGAAATGAATGACCATTACTGTACATGAAAAAAAGGAACAAATTTCTTACTTGCTATGCGGCTGTCAAGATCTATACCAAAATTCAAATTCCTAAACAACAACGGCCCCCCAGGATAACCAAAAGATGCATCACTGCAACAACAAAAACAATATTAAAAGCATTAAAATGAGTTAATGACAGTCTTGAACATAGTACATTGGTACGGGTAATATATCATCTAAACCAAAACGAGTGTGAAAATTGTGTTTTCAACATTAGATAGTAAATAGAACAATTGAATGACTAGATCAATGTTTGTAACTAGAGTAAGTTTATCAACTGCCATCAGTTGTCGTAGCATATGTACTTTTCCTGTAATTAAAAAAGACCCATGATACTAAAAAAAAACTAAACATTTATAGATACCTTACTTCAATAGAGAAAGCTTATTCGAACATCCAAACACACCAATCATAGAGTAATGTTTCTTTGAATTCAAGATATGGGCTTCATCTAAACTATGTTCCAGTCCCACTATCAGACATTTTGAATTCTGGGTTACTCAAACCTTGAATTTGGAATCATCCAAAATGGAACCATAGCAGTTTATGTAACTTAAAGTTCATCACAGTACATGTGACATTTGATGAATGACACGATTACTGTCAAGAAAAAACAAAATGGAGACCTGTTGGTAGATCAATGAAAACAAACCTGAAACTTATTATTGGAGCTCCTGGTCTGTCATCTGGTGTTGGGAAGTCAAATTTGTAGCTGTATGATAAACCAAGGTGAGAAAATCAGTGAACTGAAAATTGTGTAGGGAAACACATGGACAAGGGAGCTACATAGTTTTAATAAATCGTTGTGAAGGCTTATTCCAGAAAATAGAAGAAAAGGCTACATACTCAGGGTCATTGATGATTTCATCAACATGAGCCATCCGATCTAAAGCCTGGAGAAAATTAAAAGTAACCAATCAATTATTTCACTTTCGTTACAACATAACCTTATTCTTCTCTTATCTTTAAAATGAGATTCTGATTTGAAATGAACACACTAAAAAGAAATGGCAATACACACCTTTATTCTTGATTGAACAAGTGATGCCCGTTTTGCATTGTAACGGAATTTATCAATAAAATTCTGTAAAGTCAAAGAAGAAAAAACATGTCGTAAGCTATATTCTAAATGATTCCACGAAAAAGTCAACCTCAAATATAACATTTCAGTTTCAGAGTACAAAGGTAAAAGCTTAATTGATCAAGCAGCATGTACAAGATATTCAACAATTTGATAAAATGATGACTAATGAGGACGACATTTTCTATTAAGATAAACTTTATACAATCTCAGAATTTTACTACAACGACAGAGTATTCAATATAAACTTAAAACTGAAAGAAATTGGTTCATTCACAAGTTTGCATTCTTAATAGTCAGATTTGACATGTGATCTTCAAAATTGCCAAACTTGACATAGAATGTTTACCCATATTATTGACTAATACCCATATTGTTCAAATAAGTAAGATATAAGATCTCAAGACATGGAGAGCAGAGATGCTTACCCATATTATTGACTAATACCCTAGGTTTAAAAGTCACTTCAGTACTTGGATAACAAGAATTGGAATCTAACTAACAACAGCCAAGGAAGGAAATGTATTATTCAAGATGTCAAACAGACACAATACCTTGAGGCACATGAGGCATAACCTTGAGAAAAGTTACATTATCCAATCCCAAACGTTACTTATATCTTTCCCACAGTTTTATCTAAACTAGCTTTTTAGAAAAAAGGAGGCAGATTTTAAAAAATGGACCAACAATAGAACCGAATTGTGTTCAATTTGTCGGACTAGGCCTAACCATGATTTACTTTGGTTGGATTGAGGTTATCCTCAAGGTCATTTTTTTGAAGAGAACAATTTGAGCAGCTCTGCATCCGCTGCCTTTGAAGGCAAACTATTGTTACATGATGTTGTCTCAATGATAAGGAGACTTGAAAAACAGATACCTGCATATGAGCTCTTGCTTTTTCACTTGTCTCTATAGCCTTCTGCTGATTTTTAAGCTGTTCTTCACGAGTCCTCTCAAAGGTATCATAATCTCCTTTATAGGAAGTCAATTTTTGTGCATGTAAATGGAGAATATCTGTAACAACCTATAACAAAATTGTTATACGTGAGACCATCTGGTAAAACACTACGAACAGATGACTATAGAATATCTTCCTTGAGACAGTAAAAGGGGAAAGTACTACCGTATTTAAGAACTCTCTAGCATGAGAAACAACTATGAATGTTTTTGGCCATTTTGTAAGGTATGATTCAAGCCATAAGACAGCATGAAGGTCAAGATGATTCTGCAGAAACAAAATCCATATTGTCAAGCAACAACCAAACAAAAGCGCCTGTAAACAGGCATGTTATAAAGGTATACCGTCGGTTCATCAAGCAGTAACAAGTCGGGCTCTATAAACAATGCACGAGCAAGAGCGATTCGCATTCTCCATCCTCCAGAAAAGGTTTTTGTTGCCTTCATTTGCATTTCTGGAGTAAAACTGAGACCCTGAAAATTTTTGATGGGTGTGGTGGAGTGTTAACTAAATGGGAATTGCAAGGTAAATAGGTTATGCTAAGAGTCATGTGAAAGTGCGTAAGCATGATAATAAAAACAGAATTTTAAGATGTTACAAAATCAGACTATAATTATACTTATTTTTTTCTTTTTAATATAAATAGCATCATAATCATGTTTAGATTTTACAAATTTCAACTTGAGTTAAAAAAGATGGTAACTTTTGACTCTTGATTGAAAGTATTACCCAGAGTTATCCGATAACTAAGTAGTAGACTTGATTCATCTCAAATCATATGCTAAATTATAGGCAGCTGGACTATAACTTAGGCTCTACTGAGCTTAGTTGGCAATGTGCGACCTAACAATTTCGTAGACTAAGTGTTCAAAAACAAGCATTTGTTGATTCATTAGCACAGCCCATTATACCTATTGCTTTTTTGCCACATTGCTCTATTAACATATTGTTTTTACCTAAGAAAACTGGAATGTCCAATATGAACCAAACACAAGACATATTCAACTGACCGCAAGAATGGAAGCTGCACGTGACTCTGCAGAGTCTGCATCAATAAACTCAAGCCTTTTATATATGTACTCAAGCCTCTGTGAAATGCGATCTTTCTCAATCTCCCGATTAACCTTCCCATTGTTTTCTTCTGATTCATCGAACTCAATATCTCTCTTCAAGTGAAAACAATTACAGTAAGTTTGATCATATATTGGGTGGCAAAACTAACATAAAGGTAAAAGTAAAGAAAACATGTGTAAACTACATATCACATTGAGATAAACTAGCAATTCAAACCTGAAGGGCAAGTAAATTAGCTTCTTCTTGCAAGAGTTGAGTTCTCTCAACATCCGAGTTGAGGACACATTGTAAGGCTGACATCGTATCACCCACTACTTCTTGCTCAACATGTAATATCTGGCAATTCTTAGGAATACCGTCAATTGCATGCATGGCCATGTGCCTGAGAAAAGTTGTTTTTCCTGTACCGTTTCTCCCAACAAGACCTGTACAAAGCATATTGCAGCATGCAACCATTAAAATTCCAGTGGAGTCCAGTGACTGCCAAAAAACATAATCACTAAAGGTCACCTATAGTCAACTCATTTGCAAAATGTAAAAACATGTCTTTCAGAGGTACCAAAAAAA
>JABWDY010016778.1:6374-20162 GCA_013358455.1 Thalictrum thalictroides | reverse complement strand
TTCTTATTTGCTTTATCGATCTCTTCTTGACGACGACATGGCTCGACAACAACGAGCTCGAGCTCGTCTTCGTCTACCTCGAAGTGCAGATTTCAGTTTTGTTTTTGTTATTCGGATGATGACATCGGTGTTGCTCATCATTGCTACTTGTGTAAAAACCTCTCATAGTAGTAATTTTATAGTTAGGGTTTTTGGTTTTAGCTTGTTAATGGTTATTGGTTTTATTTTTCTTCTCTGTGTTGCATATATAAGTCGATTGTACATCAAGTACCTGAAGGTCATGTTGGAGTATATTGGAGAGGTGGTGCTCTTCTAACAACTGTTAGTGAACCAGGTATATAAAGCTTTGTCAGATCAACAACACTTTGCTAGTGTTTATAGAGTTTATTATTGTTTTGTTTTTTCTAACAAATCAACTGTTTACCTTACTTTTACATCCTAATTTGTTGGGTTTTGCAGGCTTACATTTCAAGCTACCGCTAATAACTCAATTTCAGCCGATTCAAGTGACAGTTCAGACCGCTCAGGTGACTGTATTTTGGCAGTTTGGTTACCAGAATAAGACGGTTTTTTTTAAACCGGCCGACTGGACTCAGTATTTGAGGCTGCTGGGTAAAAAAATCAGTGAATCGGTTTTAGATCCAGTTGAATCGGCCGATTTTCTTATATAATATTCAGAATCACCGAGTAAAACCATAGTTAAGACTAAAAACATAACAAATGTGGATGTGGGTTAATTAGGTGGTTGTTAATTTTTTTCTGGTTTTAATTGGATTATTGGACTGGTGTCATGGACTCATGGTGATTGGTGAGTTCAAAGGAGCTTGTATTTGAAAACTTTATACTTTTCTTTGTCATTATCCATTTTGAGATTTTTAATGAAGGCTGCCAGTTGTCTTCTTGATGAATTGAGTGTCTGTGTAGTCTGTTTTAACTTGCTAGAAAGTAGAAACATCTTCCCTTTCTTAACAGTTCTCTTTTCTCAATTATTTGGTGCTTTTTTTTTTTTCCAATAATCAGGTGAGAGATATACAATGTGGCACCAAAGGAGGTGTGATGATTAGCTTTGAGAAGATAGAGGTAGACAATAAATTAATTAATTGTCATCTTCTTTAGTGAAAACTTGTTGCATCTTTGTGACTGGGGTTGCGTTTCCATTTGTGTCCGATTTGAAACTTTTTGTTGAAATAACTATGCAGGTTGAATATCGTTTGTCCAAGGCTTATGTATATGCGACACTGCTGGACTACGGCATTTATTATGAGAAGACATGGCTATATGCCAAGATTCGTCATGAAATCAATCTGTTCTGCAATGCTCAATCTCTACAAGAAGTATACATCGACATATTTGAGCAGGCAAGAAATCTACTTCATACTTTGATACCAAACATGATAGCACATGCAGCCACAATTAGTAGGTTTTATGGCTTTATATAGCATTATAGTGTCATAAGCTTAAAACCCCATTGACACCAGGAATGCTGGGGTTGCACTTTCTCTCCATTTAATAGCATCGATCTAATGAATATTTCTTTCTCTGCTTCCTAATGTGGATTGGATGAGTTTAGTTAATGCTTTAAATTAATGCTAAATACCTATTTTTCTTAGTTATTTATCATAGCCTAGTCAATTGAAGGTTTACGGACAGATATAATTTGAGTACTGATGCTATTTGGATGTTTATAGATCGATGAAAAAATGATAGTTGCTCTTCAAGGAGATTGCACACGCTATGTTCCGGGTATCAAAATTCTTGCTGTGCGTGTCACAAAACCAACTATACCATCCAGCATTAGACGCAATTTTGAGCAGCTGGAAGAGAAAAGGACTAAGGTGTTCCCCTAATTTCATTCTGGTGCCCTATAATTGGCTACTGTCTCTCACTCTCTCAAGTGATTTTCTAACATAATTTGGATACTCTGTAGGCCTTGGCTGTCATAGAGAGACAAAAAGTAGCTGAGACAGATGCAGAGACACAGAAGAAGATTGCCCTAGCAAAGGCAGAGAAGAGTGCACAACAAATGCTGATGGAGGACAGTGCCAGGAGGCAAGAAGAAATTCAAAAGAATATGTACATCACTCGGGAAAAGTGCTTAGCAGATGCTAACATTTGTCGGTAAAATCACCTCTTTATTACACTGTGAACTCGAATTCTACAGAGTGATAATCTATCTTTTCTGGTCCTTCGACAGAATGTTGAAAGAAGGTGAAGCCAACAGGTTAAAGCTTACACCAGAGTTTCTTGAGCTCCAGTTCATCCAGTCAATCGCAAAAAATTATAAAATATTCTTTGGAGACAAGGTATGACGATAATTCTTTTTAGTAGGTCCTTTAACCCTTAAACTTTACATGCTAGTATGATAGTTTAATCTTGAAACTGCCTTTTCAGGAATCCAAAATGGTATTTGATCAGAGCCTTTCTGGGGATTTCTTGAATATGGCAGGCAGGAAAGAGCACTTGGAGAAGTAGGTTCCGACTTATACATATCAAGAGTTGACGACTTTTTCCTCCAGTACTAGGGTTTTAGTCCGTGTGCACCTTAACATACCTCTCATAAAAGTAGCACAGCTGACATAATTTCCTTACTGACTCTTTAAGATGCATTTCAACATCTGTTGGACCTGGATGCTATCTAAGAGTTATACTAGACCACATAAATTAGTATTACTTCTTGGACATCTATTCACACATTTGAATCGCCATATTCCTGTAACATTCCAAATACATGTTAGTCAGTGACTTCCAATGATATTGACATATAGGACATAGTCTGTACAAAATTATATTTCTCATATAAATGTATACCAAAAATCTGGACTTTTTTTGTGTAGGTCCTGATTTCTTTGTAGAGGGGGTAATCTTGTTTTGCCTTTTACAGAGTGCCAAAAGAAGCTGAAGCCAATAAGTTAAAGCGTACACTTGACCATTTATGGACTACGGCAAGCAGGAAGGACAAGCACCTGGAGAAGTAAGTTCTATTTGACTATGTACATGGGGATTTTGTTTTTAGCAATAAAAGGTATTTCATTAATAACAAAATTACGTACAATCCCTCCCCTTGTGAGGTGGACTTAGCAAGGTACCAACCACCACATACACACCTTAGAGAGCACCATAAATATACATGTAAATAACCTTTTTTTTTTTGTCATCTTAGCAAGGTATTAACCACCACATACAACTCCTCCCATGACTATGTACATGGGGAGTTACTAACTTTTTTCTCATCTTAGCCCTTTTTTGTTTATTGAATTAGACCATTAATTTGGATGAAATTTCCTTTTCGTGATAGGTATGCACTAAACAAAAGCTCCGATATTGGCGGATTTGGTGAAGTTTGGTTGGCATCATCAGTCTCACCTGACTCATGCCCAGAAATTAATCATTTCTTCATATTGAAGCGGATCATGGTAAGAAAATAATAAGACGAAGATGGAGAAAACTGGAGAGAACTTGAATGTTCATTGCATCACAACCTTATATGTTGTGTTTGAAATAGAATGTTCATTTCATTTTTCAGGTAGGACGAAGCTGTAAATTTTATCTCAGTGGGTTGAGAGAAAAATATTTTGGTGAATTATTTTCAAGTATGCCAAAACCACATTTAGCTCGATATGTTGAGAGCTTTCAATACCAAGAACCGCAAGAAATGTGGTTGGTATTCCAACATGAGGGCATATCCTTATCAAGACTTATGTACACAACGAATAATCAAGTTCGGGAACTGTCTACATGGTGGCATTGGCTAAGAACTACTGAACTAGGCCAAGAAGCTATGCGTAAATTAATATGGCAATTGGTATGGATCTTTATTCTTTCATATTCAAGCATTCTATATCTTGTTTTATTTTGTACTTTTTCAGCTATACTTTTTTTATAAATATAATGATTCAGCCAATCGTTTTTTGTAGTTCACAGCCCTCAAATCCTGTCATGATCAGAACATTACGCATAGAGACATTAAGCCTGGTAAAATTTACTAGATTTCTTGTTTTATTCAAATATAAGATTGAAATGCTTCTGAAGATGGTATCTGTCAATTTTCTGTATGCAAAGAGAACATGGTGGTGTGCCTTGAGGATGAAATCACAGGAAGATGCCACCAAGCCGTACCATCTGGGGACAAGCCTTATCATATAAAAATGTAAGAACTATATCTTAGGTTGTTATCATTTTTCTGTGCTTCATTGTTGACTTACGTAACTAATTTCATTTTCCTTGGGTAATAACTCTTGTATATACTGTCACTTGAAATTTTCAATCATAAAAAGTGACTAACTATCAAACTATTTACAAAATTTATTCTACTGTTGCAGGCGTCTAATTGACTTTGGTAGTGCAATTGATCCATTTGCTATTAAGCATCTATATGGATCTTATGGGCCTTCTGAGTATGAGTTTTCTTCTTCTCTCTCTTTTTATCTTTTTCCCTAATTGTTAGTTTTCATGTTGGTAGAAGTGGTAACTCAGTAGCACACAGATTAGCTGCTGATGTTTGGAAGTCAGGGTCTTTTAGTTTTTCAGTTTTATCTGCAGACAATGTTTGTAATATTTTATCTTTATCTTCTAATGGAATTTGTAATGACTGACAATATGTCAGCATTACACAATAATAAAAAAAAGTATTTTCTGAAAACATATATTTCGAGTTTAGCTGTCCTTCCACAGCAAAAGTTAATCCCAAAGAAAGTCACCCGATACCTCGTACTTCTGTTGGTGTTAGTCAGTTACTAATATATATTATTCTTCATTGTTTAGCATCTTTATTGCAATTTATCATACTTGAGTGTGGATCTGATCAAATTTGAATATTTAACTAAGTGAACTCATAATTTGGTCCCAAGTTGGGGAATTTTAGCCAATTTGGTATATTTATCCCAGTTTAGAGCTGTCTTCCATATTTGGTCAAGTTTGCCTCTTTTACTTGGTTAACCTAACTTCCCAATTTTTATTTCAGTTTCACCTATATTCCCCATAGAAACTTGCATTTGAGTGTGATTTAGCCAGCTTTCAAGTGCTACACTAGGTGAGAGTAGAAACGTTATTTGGAAGATTTGTACCCAAGTTATCATCGATAGCATTTTTAACCGATTTAGTTTGAAATATAAAAAATAAAGAAGAAGAAGAAGAAGAAGAAGAAGAAATGCTTAAATGTCAAATTCTAGGCCTTCTGCCTATGATTTGAGCCTGAGCCTAGAGCCGAGTTCTGCTAGGCGAGCGCCAAGCCAACCTGAGCCTCAGAGCCTAAATTTTTTTCTCTCCCTTGTGCAAACTAGGCAAAGTAACACCTTTAGGGTTGCCTTCTGCTAACCAAACATTAAAGGGAAGAAATTATTATAGTCATAGAAACAAATCCAACAAAATAAAATGAACCAACCGCTGAATAATGCAGATACACAGAAGAGATGAGGTGCACGTGTGACAGAGAATAATAAATGCTGCAGGTTGAAAACTAAGGAGGGGATTACTGCCAATGCCACTTGATGCACTATCGTTTACAGAGGATTTTTTTGAGCTGCCATAAGGTGGGAGTCAGCGTTATTGGTTTCTGATCAAAACATAGGAGAGATAGGTGGAGAGAAGGCAATTGTGCTATCATCTTAAAATCTATTGCAGTGGCTCTGCTGTCCAACTGTTTTCATTGCTTTGGTTCTCTAACTAAACTGCTATCCAGAATTCTCATAGCTCTGGTATCATATAACTCTTCAAAGTATTACTCTGCTAACATTGGCAACCTCTCAAAAAAAGAAAACATTGGCTACCTAAACCCAACAAAAGAAAATGAGTAAAATACCCTGCCATTAGTTGTATTTCTAACAATTTATACTTGTTCATTATCCATGAACCCTGTGTCATTTCATTGACTATCTGACCGCATTATTGCTCGTAAAGAGAATTGTATAAAAGTGGAATAATTTTTTTATTGGTTTTATCTATTGAACGAACATGGAACTATTTTCATGACTTAAATCTTATTGTTTTGAGTCTAGTAACTTCTGTTTTTACTTTTTTTTCCTTAAATAAAAATACATACATCTGGTATATCTGTGTCAATATGCTTTTTGTTTTGCCACTTCCTTTCCTATGTTCTCATTCTGTGCATTTGTTATCTTGTTTAGTATCTGATATTTTGGTTTTTCCTATTTCATTTTCAGAGCAGAGCAGACCTACGACTATACTCCTCCTGAAGCTATTTTGTATAGCAAATGGTTTGATGGGCCAAAAAGTGCAGTTCTGAAGTATGTAAAAACCTTATACTTGATGTGGAAAATTTTATTCTAGAGTCGCTTCCATAAGCTGCCATGATATTTCCTCACCTTTATGAGATTCAGTATACTCGTTTTTCCCAACTCTAGAATGCAAACTACAGTACATAAATATGACTTTATGTCTATAACTTTGTATGCTAATTTATTACTCTTATGTGGGAAGACCATATTTCTGAATATTCAATTTTTTGATAGGTATGATATGTGGAGTGTGGGTGTTGTTATGCTGGAGTTGATTATCGGCTCTCCAGATGTGTTTCAGTTAAATGCTCGAACACATGCCATATTGCATCGACAGCTTGACAGTTGGAATGAGGACAGAAAGGAGCTTGCTTTTCGGTAATTTTTTAATTTTACAAAGCCATATGCTTATATGATTGTTCAATTCTAATAACATAGATTGTTTTCATTCAGAAATTATTGCATATAAATTAGATTGGTTGTTTAAGAATGAATTTGAGTACACATGATAGATTATTTCTAAATGATAAGGCTCATAATGTTTACTTCTCTTCAATAGTAATTTGAGAGTATCAGCTATAATGAGATGTAAGCTTGTTTGCATATGAAATACAACTGTACGCTTATCATCTTAGTTTCATGTGATGGATGCTAAAGAGCTACCCCTTCACGAGGTCCACCTTCATATCCTAATGAGTAATAGCCACATGGTAGAGAGTAAATGATTTAATACTTCCAGTTAAAGAGAGGTATTGTTAAACAAGGGAATTTAATGACGACAAATATTGAAGTGAAGAAATGAGGTAAATATAAATTTGTACTCCATTAATTCCAACTTCAAGGCTCATGATATCTGAAGAGCAAAAAGTATGATAAAAATTAACCGAATTGCTCTAAATACCAAAAGCTTTACACATACAGAATGAGAAAGAATCAAGTTTCACTTCTCTTGTTGGAATCAACTCAATAACAAAACTAGCTTCCTAAAATTTTATAATGGGTCTTTAGATTACAATGTAATTAGGAAGGTTATACACGTTGTGGTGACATGTGTGTCCATATGTTTAAATCAATACGAAGTACATCATGAAGCTTACCTATCCTAAAAGTTCGCTGAAATAGACTATGATGTGTTCATCTCATGCATGTGTCCAAAAATGATGTAACATTGACTAAAAAAGTGTAGGAAGTAAGGGTATTGTAGACTTTAAGTGTGTGGCTTAGTCCCACATAGCTTAGATATAAATTCTATGTGGTCCTCTCTATATATAGAGAGATAGCTTCTTATAAGTTTAACCAATTATTATCAATATTATCATTCATCTTTTATATTTCTAGTAAAATCAAATCTTAATGTATTTAGAGTGAAAACACACCCTTTAGTATATAGTAGGAAATATGTATCCGGCAAGCTTTCTCAATAAAGTTTTTTTCACTATTACTGTATGAAATATTTAATACATGTCATGATCTCAGGTTGTGGTCATTAATGGAATTCTGCATCATGATCCCTGGTACTGCCTCAGAACGCCATACTACTGAGACAAGGGTAAACGATGTGAGTGTACTGTACTATCATCCCTTCATGTATTACTGTCATCCCTTCATACACAGTTATTTTTACTCGGTTTGCTTGAGACTAGTAAAAATGTTATTCACGTCTTGAATGAAATGAAATAATCTGCTCACCATATAGATGAGTTCAAAACTAAAACTTCCATTTCAAAATTTCTAACCCAAAATTTTAATGAAGTGCACTGTTCAGTTTCACTGTGAAATTGAGCTTACATCTGATCGGGTTACAAAAACTGGAACATGCATCTGTATGGCAAAACATAACAACGAGACAATTGTTGAATCCCACATGTCTAATGTCCCAAAGAATGAAAACAGAATGGAGTACTATATTTGGGATGCTCACTTCTTTTCTCTGTTTGTGTTCCTTTTCATTGATGGTGTAAGATATAGTGCAAGTTGAATATACTCACTAGTGAAATATGTTATTTGGAAATTGGAAGAATATCCTGTGTGTTACTTTTCTGTTTACACCATTTCTTATTCATCCCCACTTTTTTATTTTTTTTAATGAAGCATTATCCTTTTTGTGCTTCCCAAATTGATTGCTATCCTTTCTCTAACAGAAATTTTGTTATTTATGAGCTAGTTAGCACTCGGTTAATGTTATATCTTATAACATATTTTCAATGCTAACTTACAGTTTCCTAAGTAGTTCAGATTAGGTTTTTGACCATCCTCTCAAGTATTCCAAGGTTGTAGTCTTGTAGGGCTATATATTGGGTTGTAGTTCTTTGGCCAAATCCGAGTTGATTGTTAGCTTAAGATTGTGTGTTTTGAGAAAGAGTTTATTGTTTTTATGTTCTTGGTTTGAAGAAATATCATTGTAAATCCTAAAATTAGTCGATCTCAAAAAATAGGCTTCAAGATCATATCTATGCACCCTTCATAAATCTATTTCATATATAAGCCTCGCAATATCATACATTCATTCAATTCACACCTGACTATTTTGAAACAAAATATGTGTGCCTTAAGTATAGAGAGAAAGTTGAGCAGTCACCCTTGATGCCCACTCTCTTTAACATGTAGAATCCTTTGAACAGAAGGCCCAGCTCTACAGCATTAAAGTTTGAAACTAGGAATTGAATCAGTTTGTGTTCCATCCCCAATTTTTTTTTGCATTATCTGACCTGATCATCTGTCCAAAATCAACCAGCTCCCAGATGATTTTAAAATCAAGATTCTTAAACGTGGGTCAAAATCAGTGAGATTATTCAATTGTTACCATTTTGACTGATTTGTGAACGTCTTTATACAAAGAAGGAAAAAGATAGTGGCTAATTTATTTGCATAAAACTTGTCTACAATTAATAATGTTCATGATATATCAGATTGTTTTTTATTACAGACCATTGATTTCATCCATAAACTTTATCTCAAAGCTTCAAGATACATCTCTCATTTGAACTTCAAATCGTCATAGCAGCCATATTATATTTAAACTGGGGAATTGCCTGTATATCTTGAATTTGTTTTGGTATATAGACTTACACATGTATATCTTGAAGGTTGGGGTTCCATTAGCTTCCTCGAAATGTTCTGAAGAATCTTTTTCACACCAAGTAAAAACAAGAGATCCTCTCAAACAAGGGTCAGTATGCCTTTGGCAACTTATATAGTCATATCTTAGCTTCAAGTAAGGCAGAGTTTTTTCCCCAGTTTGAATGCTGTCCTACTCCACGTGCTAAAGTTTGTTTTGATAATTGTTTTTTCAGATTCCCAAATATATGGGCCCTGCGGTTAGTGCGCCAACTCTTAATGTGGGACACAGTAAGTCTTCATATATTAGTTTCGACTTTAGAGGATCAAATTATGCGGTGAATGTGATGATGTACCAAGATTATTTCATACCTGTTAATTTGTTTGTCTGTTATAATTGTTAACTGTAACTAGTTAAAATCGTTTTTCCATGTGGAAAATTAATTAGGAAATTCTTTGATTTTATCCGAGATGACTCTTTTGAACTAGTTAAAGAAGCCACATTTTATGTTGTATGATATGCAGGAAGCTCGCTTGAGTGTGGATGAAGCTTTACAACATCCTTATTTTCATCAACCTTCCTGATCAGGTTCTCCGCTCCATCACGAATTTAGTTACTCAAACATTATAAGACAGTGAAGGGTTCGTTTTTAGGACTTTCATTAACCCAAATATAAACCCCTGTTTGCAAACCTACGTTGTACAGCAGTGGTGACATTTGCTAAAGTTTTGAGGTTCGTTCTCATATCTTAGCTGTTAATCATGGGAAGAGAAATAGTTTTTTTTTTTCCGAGGCTCAGATTAGAGGAGTTGCTGAACATACATAAAATTTAGTGGACTTCTAGTTGAGGTGTTGTATACTTGTATGTTCTCAAACTCAAAAGTTGTATCAGGAAGATCTTAACTAAGTAGAAGAAATTATCTTTTTAGTCATCTTATATGGATTCATTAAAATCATTTTCGTTTATTGAAAACATGACTGAAGACCTCTGGTTCGGTTATCATTATTGTTGGTATATTTCATTGACCTAGTCATGATTTGTATTGGTGATACGATTTGAATGGGCTCCCTGAACATTTCATTAGAGCTGCTGGCTGTTACAGTCACTTCAGCTGCGACTCTTTGATCTGTAATGTTATGATATTCTTGAAGAAGTTTACATATACTGAGTTATATTCAGTTTTTCATTTGCACGTATAGCTAGGAGTGTGAACTTCTTCACCTTCTGAACTGCTTGAATTAACTAAGAATGACCTCACTTGAGGCTAAGGTCTGCATCCTTGAGTAACAAGGAGACAGTAAACCAAATCCTGGTTGATGAATCAGGACCATACGATCAGTGCATGATTAAAAGCTGGGTCCATTTAGTTGGGACCCCCTGAGCTACTGGAGATGAATGGAAAACTGCTTTCAAGACAGAATAGTCTTTATGAATGTTTGATGATGTCGTTTAGTACTTAGGGCATTTCAGCGAATCACCAACCATTCATAAAGACTATTTTTTGTCTTGAAAGTAGTTTTCCATCACCAACCATTCATAAGACTATTTAGAATCTTCACTGCCCGTATGCTAATCTATATCTTCTTAACTCCGATCTCCAAATCACTGGCTGGTTTCATACCTTCCAGCACACCATTTGACCTGTGAATCTGTAGAACTCCCTGTGTATGCTGCCATTACTTCCCCTTTGTGGTTTCTCAGCAGACCTCCAAAACCTGCTCCCTCTGCATTAAGAGCTCCATCTGCATTCAGTTTTATAGTGCCTTCTGGTGGTAGCTCCAAGAATTTCCTCAGCTTTTTCTTTTAGTGAGGTGATATACCCAACTTGTGAGCTAAGACTCTGTTTTCAACTGTATCTTCAACCTCTGATAATGTGCTTTGAGTGTAGGCCCTCATTTCTGCAATGCATCTATCTCTTGTATAATCTGCCACCATTGTTTTGCCTGTAAATCTTCTTTGGTTCCTTTCTCTCCATATGTAGTACACTGTACCACATGTGAAAATGTTAAAAACTTCCCCTTTCATACCTTTGATTTTGCTTCTTTTTATGATGGCCTCCCATTCCTGTGATGAACCACACGTTATGTTCACCAGTTCAGAGTTTAGAGTAATGGCATTCTAAAAACATGTGTCTAGAATTTTCTCTACTTGTACAGCAAAGAATGCATTGAGAAGCCCACTAGGTTAACTACGGGATAGGAAACTTCATTCGATCTCTCTAAAAAAGCCCACTGGGCTCGGATCATCCTCCATCTTTATTAATGATGAAATCCGATTACTGTCTTCTGTCTATCTTCATACAATGCTGGAAAAAACTCTCATTGACAGTATTGACCAAAATCATAACATCTTGGCTTATGATGAAGTTAAATCCTTGTTTCCCACAGGCCGGAAATTGATTGACATCTTGGCTTAAGATGAAGTTAAATCCTTTGTTTCCCACAGGCTAGAAATTGTCTGTAAGGAGTGGTGATCTCTCTGAATGGCCTCAACTAATAAATGCGTAGCACCATGACTTATCTCAGGGAAGACCTTGTCAGACCAGTAGAACTAGTGAAGGAGACCTTGAAAAGTTGAAAGCATTACTACTAATTATACTAATCTCAGAGTGCAGCTGAAAAGTGTGCTAGATTTTGGCTTCAGGCTAAGTCAATGTTGCATATTTATTGTTTTATGATGGGTCATATCAACTGAATCCTGATAATGTCTACAAATAAAAACTCGCATAGCAATTATAACATCCACCAATGAAATATGGTTGTTGATGTATGACAATCATATCAGAGCATGTAACCAAATCCAAGCATACTGAGGAATCTAATAGCTACAAAGCAAGCCATGCAACTATGTAACAGGTGACTAAATTTAAAGAACAAATATAGCCAAGACAACAAAGTAATATCACCACCAAAATTACCAAGTTTCATACATCTAAAAAATGTTTCCCAAAATTCATTGATTGCTAAGGAATGACAAACATAGTTAACCACCCAAGCTGAATCTAAGACCTAGGCTTCTCCTTCTTCTCCTTGAAGAGAGCCAAAAGGGAGACACCTGAAACCTTCACGACCTTGAACCTTACTCCGGGAATATCTCCGACAGCATGCCCCTTACGTCCGAATCCAGCAATCAGAACCTCATCCTGCACACAGCACAAAATAGCCAGGGTTAACATAAAAATGAATCATCACATCAAATAAACAAAATTTCCAGCTTTGGTTTGTCACATCAAAAGCTTACATTTTCTTCAATGTAATTTAAGCAGCCATCATTGGGGACAAAGGCAGCAATTTTCTTGCCATTCTTAATCAACTGAACACGAGCACACTTTCGGATGGCAGAATTGGGCTGTTTGGCTTCAATTCCACTGTAGAGAAGATATCCAATCATTTTAAATAAATATGAATGGAAGAGACAAGCAGAAAACAAAGAAAATGAACAATGTTGGCACACTTACATCTTCTCAAGAACAATACCCTTGGCATGGGAAGAACCAGCAAATGGCTTCTTCCATTCGTTTCCAAGATGAGATTTTTTGTATGACTTGTCTGCCCATCTTTGTCTTCTGCGGTGAGACTTGAGCTTGCGCCCAGCTCCCATTCCACGTGTCTTCCTGCAACAAAATTTTAATATCAGTTAACAATGCACAATCCCTAATAAGAATGTGTAATCAAGAGGGTACACATAAAAAACAAATCATGTCATGCTGTTTAAAGAACAACGCAAAGCAAAGAATGGGAGTTGTCTTTGTTCTCTTCTTATATCATCTTTTAACAAGTTGTATACTACTCTAAATGTTTGAAACTCACTAGCTTTGCTCTTATTTACCAAACTCTACATCAAAAGTCACGCATACAAATTACAGTCTAAGAGCTTTTCCGCATGTCTTAAGCAATTGCCAAACAATTCATTTGTCCAAATGGATTATGCACAATCAGATAAACCTTCCATTATACGTTGATTGTTTTACACCAAGTTGATTAAAAGATCTCAGAATTTAATTAAATACAAATCCTATCAAAAACAGACTCCGGCCAGAAAAGGAATTCATTATCTACAAATTAAGGCATAAAAAACAGGGTTGGTAATCATTTTGCATACAAATACAACAAGAAATGGGCAGCTTTTTTCTTTGATGTTTATGAAAAGATGAAAGAAAGAACAGGCAAACCAAATAAATCATGGAGCCAAAATGCAAGAGTTATACCCAAATCAGTAAACTAACAATATGAATCATGGAGCCCCTTTGTAAGAGTCACACTAGCAAAAGGATTCTGAAACTCATGGTAGCAGCAATATGTGTCGTTAAAAAACAAAATTTAATCTCTTCTGAATGAAAATCAGGATGCTACAGCTAGCTACCATGTTAATGAACTTTCAGGATATACAAAAAACCCCCAAAACCTCTATATGTACAAGCATTGCTAGGCAGCTGCTATTTAAACATTACTCATATCAACAACCCTAAAATGAAGCAAACTGGATTTAATTCTAAA
>JABWDY010016692.1:0-11096 GCA_013358455.1 Thalictrum thalictroides | reverse complement strand
GACGAAGAAGAAGAGACAGTGTTTCGGTGAAAGGGTTTAACGTGGCTAGGGTTTTAGCGAGAAAGAGAGATCCTGCACTATAAAAACTAGCAGTAGCGTCCGCGCTCCGCACGGAAACGTCTTGGCAAAAAAGTGTAGTTTATAATTGAATTGTTTGGGTGGGTTATCTGTTATGTGGTGGGCTATAAGTTTTTACAAACAGTGGGTGTATTAAAGGTGGATTGGATCGGACCGGGGATTTGGCTAAGCTGATTGGGGTGGTGTGAACACATTAACTGGACCTGGGCTTTGGGTAAGTTGATTGGAATTTGGGGTATGGGTTATGTTCGAAGGTCTGTTAGGAGGGGAAAAGAAAAGTTTTTTTAAGTTTTGGTAGGAGAGGTTTGAATGTTTGGTATATAGATCGAACTCGGTGGAATGGCAGTAGGTCGATAGAGTTCGAACGAAAGAGAAAGTTCGGTAGGTGGTCGGCCTTAATGTTTATTTCTTTGAAGGGTAAAATTGGTTTTTGTTAAAAGTTCGAACGTGTGCGGAGAGAACTTGTTTCGTTTGGATGGGAAAATGGGGAGAGGGAATGGAAAAGCGGCTGAAGCTTATTAGAAGGAATGATTGAGGGTGAATTTTTGAGATTCAATTTGGAAAGCGGAGGTGATTTGTTTGGCTGGATTTGTGGAATTGTTATTGTTGAAGTGATCTAAGAAAGGGAGATGACAAAATCAAGTAAGTATATTGGATGCGATTAGGTGTTTGTTTTTTGGGTATTAGGTATTGTTGTTATGCGGTTTAACTGATGTTTGGAATTGGGGGGGAGTGTGTGTTGTATTTTTGTTTGTGTGATTTAATTCGGAATGCAACCCAAGTGTTTGATTTTATGTGGGAGAGGAAATGACGATAATATGGAATGGGGTGTTTTGAGAGAACAAATTTGTGTCATATATGGTAGAAGTTAGTTTAGGGTTGATCTAAGTTAGTGGTTATTTTGGGAGGGAAATGAGAGATTGAAGTGGTTGTTGGTAAGGATAGAGTTTGTTTTGGTTATATATCTTGGAAGATGAGATGTTAGTTTTGGTTTGTATGACGTAGTGATGTGATGTGATAAGTTATATAGCAAAGTTGGTGGTATTGAATGTGGGCGGGGTTTTTTTTTTGGTTATGTTGGTTTTAATGTTTTTTTTTTATTAGGGTTGGGAAGCAAGCGCGAGAAGGCTGGATGTTCTAGTCGAGGCGGTAAATTGATCGGTGGGGTTAGGAGTCGAGGGGGTAGTAGTGGAGGATTGAAGCCTGGACGGGGATGCGGACGTGGTAAGGGCAAGGTTGTTGAAGAATCCTCTTCCGAAGCATCAGACGGTTCGATGTAGAGTGATTGTTCATGCAAATGATGTTGTCTGCGAGCGTTGGTTTGATGTCTGCGACATTTCGTCTAGCGTTTGGGGGAGATCTCAGGTTCCAGATTTGTTAAATTTCTTTGAAGAGCGTAGGTGGTTACCTTTACTTGAACCTACTGTCAAAGGATCAGCTACATATACAATGATGTTTTATGCTAATATGAAGGTGTCAGGTGATCGATCTTATTTCACTACTTTGGTTGATGGAAAGGAGTATAAGATTTCTCCGCTTGTTATTCGGACTGCTCTTGGTATTGATAAGCAAAGATGTTCGTCTTCTTCTGTTAAGCATCATGGTTGGCCATACAAATATGAGGAACAAAATGGTTTTAATTATGGTGCTGTGTTGAACTCTTTGTTTATCGATGGTGTGGCTGAGCGGCATCATCTTAAGAGCTATTCTCTTTTGTTTCTTCATTCAGTTTTGTATTACAATGTGTTTCCAACGAAGGCGAATAAGAATAAGTTGACTGAAGAGATGTCGCAGTTGTTGTTTTGTTTGAGTAATCACCATATGTATATGTCGGAGGTGATTTATAATAGGATGGTGCAGGTCTCGGAAGGAAAGAAGCGGCGAACTCTTCCTTTTCCTAGTTTTATTATGCAAATTCTTCGTTTTAAGGGCTTCGATAGTGAGTTCCATCCTTTAAGTATTCCTAAGTTTAAAGCTAGTGATTGGAAGACTTTAGTTATAATGGGTCGTGATTCTAGGGTTGGGGCTTTTAAGAGTATGAAGTTGGTTTTAACTCATCACTTGATCGTTGGTGGTTCAAAGCTTCAGGGTGATGATGAA
This sequence comes from Thalictrum thalictroides, assembly GCA_013358455.1. Classification (NCBI taxonomy): domain Eukaryota; kingdom Viridiplantae; phylum Streptophyta; class Magnoliopsida; order Ranunculales; family Ranunculaceae; genus Thalictrum; species Thalictrum thalictroides. Next base: position 8,918 of record JABWDY010016692.1, on the reverse strand, counting down.
TACGATCGGAGTATTTGTGATGGAAGATTTGTTTGTTCTGTTAGGTGTTCATCAAGAAGCATTCGAGCAAATATTGTGGATATAAGCGGCATAAATTTGCAGCTGCAACAGCTGACTGCACGTGTGAATTGGTTGGTTGAAAATGCTTGTTTGAATGATAGAATTAGTAGGACGAATTTTATTATGTTTTCTGCTCTGTGCAATCATCTTAACCTTGGAATTGAAACACCTATCTTGCCTCAGTTTGTGGATCCTCCTACTATGGGCTATGTTGGTCAGGCAGATGGGACAGAGGGCAGTGAAGAAAGCGAGAGCAACGAATCTGCTGGTGCTGATGAACCTTCGGATGAGGAGAATATTTCCAATGATAGTGCAAGTCATGATGAGGAGGGTTCAGACCAGTAGACTGTTTATTACTGCTTTCGTGCTTTTGAGAGTTGTGAGTTAGATTGTGTAAGTTTTGCTTATTTGGGATTTGCAATTATTTTTTTGTAGTAGACTTTTATGCTTTGTTCAGTGGTCATGTTATTTTGATGTGAAAAAGGGAAATATCTGTTTTGAATGATGATGGGTTGGAATCTATCACGTTAATTTGTTGGTTGTATTTATTTGTTTTTGGAGGGTATTTTATTGTCATGTGGGTTTTGTAGTTGAGGTGTGTAAAAGAGCAGCATAAAGTGGGTTTTTACTGTGAAATATTTGATATTAAATGTGGTTGGATTTGTTCAATAGTTTAGTTTGAGGTTGAGTTATTTTTGGAAGTAAAATTCGACCGAATAAAGGGTATGAATGTAAAAATGTACTGTTTGGTAAGAGAAAAAAAAATGGGATCGAGGGGAATATGTTGGTTGGTAGATATTTATTTGGCTTGACTTTATTGGATTATTCTAACATAGGTGTTAGCTGGAATTATTAGCATGTGGATGGGCCAGTCTTATTGGAATATATTCGGAATGAAAGAAAGATGCAATTGAAGTGAAAGTGGGTGAGGTGAGAGTGGTGTATAAATAAAATGATCGAGTTTGCATTTGAAGAGACGAATGGAAGGGATGGGTTGAAGTTGAGGTAAGTTTTGAATTAGTAGGAGAATGTATTGCTGTTGTCTGTTTGTTTTGAATTATGTCAAAGATGGAATATGTTTTTACTAATTTTGTATTTGAAATTGAGTTGGTATATATTGTATTTGTATTTGTCTGTTTTATTTTGAAAGAAACTATAACTGCAGTTTGTAATTCTGTGTTGCAGGTAAAGATGTAGATTATGGTCTCTTCTTTGTTTATACGGTGATTTATATTTGTACGAAATTGTGTTGAAAGTATTTGTTTAGAGGGTAGGTAATGATGTGCAAATTGGTTGTATGGGATTGGCGATTTACCTAGCGGACAAAATCTTGATAAGGATATTGTAGAGGGCACTTCAATTTCTGAAGGTTGTTGTTGTTGGAGGGCTGAATATCTGATTAAGAGTTGTCCATGGAATGGAATAAAATGTAGGTGGCTTAATATGTCATTCAATGCATTTATTCTAAAAACCAAAAGCATTTGTAAATATATAGGATTGGTTATGTTTCAGCATTGTTGAATTTGTTTCTATTGTAATTGTTGAGCACTTGAATTGTAAAGGATTAAACTTTGGCACCGATAATAATTGTTCGTGTAGGGTGTAAGTATTGTTTGAATTGTGAAGGGTTCAGCTTTGGTACCGATAATAATTGTTTCATATTTTGATATATTATTTGAGTATAGGTAGTGATGTATATCCTATTGGACGTGATGGAATGTTGAAAATAGGAGGAGTTGATGGCAGGAAAAAGTTGAAGAAATTGATAAAAATTTGTTTCAAAGGAAGTGGATTTGTGTGTGAAGGGAAATTTTTTTTGGGTTGGAGAGTTATGTTGTTCACATAAGTGTCAGAGATGGATGTGTGGTTGTTGTAATAGTTTCGAAAATTTAGATTCTATTATTAGTTTGAATGAATGTTAAGAAATGTAAATTTTGAATATATAATGTTTTGAGATTCATATCAGATCGGATATATTTGACGATAATAATTGGTATAATATAGGATTTAGCTTGAGGAGTGTTGTTTGTTAATGTTGGGGGAAGATGAAGAAGTTGGGAAGGTCTATGTAAATGAGTGATAAAGGAATAGAAAGAAGATGTAAGGTTGTATGTGATGGATGATTTACCTAAAGAACTTATTATTTGATCTGATTGATTGTAAAGAAATGATTTTGATATAATGTAGTTTTGTTAATGTAATTTTGTTTAGGTTATTTTAAGTTTGGAAGGATTAAATTAGCATATAGTGGATATTGTATTATTTGTGGCGATATATTTATATATATAAGGAGAAAAAACATATAATTACAGAGAATAATAAGACAATATTTGTAAAATTCATTTGAAAAATGAAATTGGGTACAGTGATTGACAGCATATGGTCAATTTTTGTGGGGCAGACAAAATTATTTGTTTTGACAGATAGATTTTGAAATCGAGGAATTAAAGGTTTGTTTAGAAAACTAACATTCACATGTGTATAGTAGAATTGGTATAAGGCAATTTATATATATAATAATATAGCAAAACTGTTTGTGGTAGGGATCTGTTTGAGTTATGAGCAATAGAATTTGTGTTTTTGTAATTATTGGAGCATAGGTGTCGGTTTGAATTATGAGCATGTGACTATTATAGTGTTATAGGAATGTATTTGGAATGGAAGAGAGATGCACTTCAAATGAAGGAATGTGAGTTTAGAGTGGTATATAAATAGGGTGTAGAAGTTTGCATTTGTAAATATGAATGGAAGTTATTATACGAAGTTGAAAGTATGTTTAGGATAATGATTGGATTGTAGTGAAAATGTGATTAAAAAAAAAGGGAATGGATGTAAAAAAAAGTCTGTTAAATTCTTCTGGTAAATTTAGTTTGGAAATTTTTGTTTGATGTTGTTTGGTTTAGGTGAGTTAAGGAATTATGAAAGACAATGGTTTTGTGGAAAAGGTTTCGGCTAATTCGGAATCAGTAATTGATTTGATTGGAAGTAGTTAAAAAAAATATTGTAGTGGTGATTTTTTCAGTAGTATTTGTTGGTATAGTATTAAAGTTAGACGGTTTGGTTCTGTCTGGTGCATGGAAATTCTTATAGTGTTTTGGTTTCGCAAAAATTTGATGAAAATAAAATCTTATAATGATTTGTCCTCTCATAGTGTTTAAAAGATCTGGATTGGGATTCTGCATGGAATATAAAGTGGAAGTTGGTAGTATCCCATGCGTGCATGAGCTTTGAATGACAGATGGGTAGAAGCAGAGTTGCAGAGTTTTGTGTATTTGATTAGTAACTGCTATAGATTTTTGATCTAGTACCATATACGGAGGATGTTGAATTAGCATAATGGGTGTCCTTCGTGTCAAACCAGTCCCAAGAAAGCAGAGCATATGATGTGATATTGAACAAAATATTTTTTTGTAACTAATGATGTATTGAATAGATGTTATTTGTGGGTTTCAATAATTGGTACGACTATTTGGCTTAGTTAGCTGTGATTGCAGTAATTGTCAAATTTTTGGTGGACACAATTTATTTGGAAAAGGTTGAAGAAAGAGAAGTTTGGAGGATGATAGCATTATTGAAAAGAAATAAAGTTTTTCTGGAAAAAATTGCAAGAAGTCGGTAATATTGGGATGGTGGTAGGCAAAGGTCGAAGGTGGAAATGGAAAAGAAATTTGAGGTGCATAACAAAGAAGCGAAGCTCTAGTACAAATAGAGGGAGAAAGGTTGAAGTGTGGAATTTTGATACATGTTCAATGAAAGAAGTAGAATTGGAGGCAAGTCTTAAAATTGGATGAAGTTATAGAATGAAATCGGAGGTATATATGATAAATAGATCAAATGCGGTTTATTTTGTTGAAAAATTTGAAGTATTAATTTAGAATAGAATCATGGGATCTGCGATTTACCTGATGAAAAAGGCAGCCATTTCTTATATGCCAGGAGAAAATTGAGGTATCAAAAGGGCTGGCATTTCGAACTTAGAAAAATGTCATTAGCGATCAAATGAAAAGATTATGTATTTCTTATTTGTTAGTCAGAAGATTTGGTATGAAATATGGCGAAATTAGAAAGAATTTGTAAATGTATAAATAATGTAAATGTCAAATGTGGTAGGAACATGTTTATATTTGCATGTGCGGTAATAAAAAAAAATGGTTATTTGTTTGTTTTTTGAATCAGCAACGAATTTGATCCGACATTTTTGATGAATAAGAAGGAAGTTAGTGTGACATTTTTTGTAATTATGTGGCGATTGGGTTTTCAGTTCAGTAGTAATTTTTGTTTTCTTGTATGAGAACGCTTGTATAATCATAAGGGTATGTATTAGTGGAGTGTATTTTGTGAATTTTTGTTGGAGATTTGTGAAGTTTGTTAGGGTAAAATTTTGGTTTGGTAATGTTTGGTTTGCATGTTTACGTATATTTGCAATTAATTTATGTTTGAACTTGAATGGGTTGTTTTTCCTATGTTTTGTGTTTAGCATGAAATTCGATAAAGTAATGATCTATTTTTCTTGTACCTGATCTTCGTCGAAGTTTTATATATTATAAATGGCACAGACATGTAGTCGATTTTTTTTGTTTATTAGAACCAGACCGAGGTTTGGGAAAAAAAACACTATGTAGGTTACATTCTCGAAATGTGATAACACTATAGGCAATTCAATAATTTTGAAAGCAAAGTTTTGCTTTTTGGTGTGGTCATGGTGATGTTATCAAATTAGATATTCATGTAGATTCTAATGGGGTTGATGGAATGTTGAAAATAGTTGGAGTTGATGGGACGAAAAAGTTGGACTAATGAATAAAAATTTGTCTGGAAGGATATGTATGTGTCTGTGAAAAGTATCTTTTTTTTAGGAGGACAACTATGTTGTGGACAAAATTGTTAAAAGTGGATGTAAGGTTGTTGTAACTTTTTAGAAGTCTTTAAATTTACTAAATTGGTACTTTTTAAACATTAAATTGTGATCATTTTACTGTGAAGTATGGCATATATTTTTTATGTAGTGAATTAAAGATGAAGTAGGTAAATTAATCTATTGGATAAAGTTTATGAAAAATAAGTTAGTGACTATAGTGTGGCCTGTTATGTTGAGGAGACATAGCTAAAGTGGGTAGGTAAGATAGTAAATTGATTATGACAATTGAGAATATATTATATTTATATTCATGCAGATGGTTTTAGAAGTCTTTAAATATAGTGGGCCGTGTTTTGTTGAGGTAAGATATATAAAGTGGTTAGCTAATATAATCAATTGAGTATGGGAATGGAGAATATATATTTATATTAATGCAGATGGTTTTAGATAGGTTAGGTTCTATTATTTGTGTATGGGTGTCAGATTGTATCATGGAAAGTTAATATATAATAGTACAGGTGGTTGAACTATCGATAAATCATTCTAATGTAGATATTGTTGTCGGTGAAGCTATTGTATATAATGTATGTGTATTTAGCAACAGGAGTAATGTAAACTGCAGTAGTGGGGCATAAGTTTTGGATCTATAAATGTAGGTATGATCTCTTAATGGAATGGAAAATGGGAGGTAGCGCATTTTTATGTAACATTTTAGTTGAGAAGGGTAATAATATTTGGTATTATCTTTATGATTAATTTTGTTGGGGTTTATGAATGGTCTTTATGAATGGTCTTTATGAAGAAAAGTATCATGGGTGTTATAGGTAAATCTCTTTGCCATTTTGTTTGGGTATTTTTTGATATTTTAGAAATGAGGAGAAATATGGTCATGTGGAAAGTGCCAATTATTTGTGTTTTAGTTAGTTGGTTTGCTTATATTATAATTTTGAGTTTTGTTATAGAATACTAATAGGTAATTATTTGAATGTTTGGTTGATGTTTTTGTTAATAATGTGTATGTTTGTTTGTGTTTGAATATATAGAAAGGTAGGTGTTTTTGTTACTTGGTTGTGATTTGGTTAAATGTAAAACGTGGTTATTGGTTGCAGATAAATTTTGGAAGCTGTTGGAATATGAAGTTGATGTTCAATTGACGACAATATTAGTTGGAATATGGGTTTGGCGATTTACCTGATAAAATTTCCATTGGATTTTGGTTTGATATTTTTATAAAAAATTAAAGAACCCAAATTTGTAATATGGAAATTGGAATTGTCCAATATGAAGTACGGGATCGGCGATTTACCTGATCAGGTATTTAGTTATCGCAGAAGGAAGTTCAAATGTTAAAGATGCTATAACAAATATTTGGTCGTCCCGCTGTTTCATTTGGCTAGGTGTTGTAGTTTTATATGATAAGAAAAAATTGAGATGGTGTTGCAAGGTAGAGGAATGAAGTGGTAGTTTTTATAAGCGATGAATTTGGAATATGTACTGTTTGTACGTTTATTTAAGTAGGATTAATCATATTTGGAGAGATAAATAGATTGTGCAGGTGTAGTTAAATGGCAGATAAAGAAATAAAAAGAAGATGGAAGGTTGTAAAGAAATTATTTTGATATAAGTATATAAATATTGAAATTTTGGTAGTGTAGTTTTGTTTAGGTTATTTTAATTTTGTAAGAGTTAAATTAGCACATAATAGATATTGTATTATTTGTAGTCATATTTTGATGTGGGCAAAAACTATTATCGTTTTTATGGAGAATAGTAATGTCATACTTAAAAAACTTATTTCAAATAGCAAATTGGTTATGATAATTGACAATAACAAATATCAAATAGGCAATATTTGTTTTTTTTTTCGAACAGCAAGTAACCAATAGGAACTGGGTACGGAGAACTCATTTGTAATAGCAAATACTAAATTGGCTAAGAGGTTCAGATTGAATCAGATGTAGTTGTTAAGATTGGGAAATATTTGGTTGTTGATTAGTATGAATATTTGTTTAAAAAAGCATCATATATTTGTTTGCACAGAAATATGGATTTGAAATAAGACCTTTAATGAAGTTTACGTTAATATTAGAGCTGTAGATTTGAGAATGTAGTGTCATGGGTTTGGAGGAAATTATTGATATGAAGTTGAAAGTATGAGAGAATCTTTAGTATTAGGTGTGTTTGTGTTCATATGAATTGGGTGCATGTCTGTGTGCAATTTGAATGGAAGTGGTTGTTCAAGTTTGAGTGGATGAGAATAAGTTTTGATATAATTATTATATGTTTTGAATGGAAGGTAATAATGCACATAGTATGTTTACTGTTGGTGCTATTTGCAGAGAGTTCCATGTGAACATAATTTGTCATTTTGTAGTTACGGGTAAGAAAGAGAATTGGCAGGTGTTTGGTGGAATTATTAATGGATATATCTATTAGAAGAGATGCATGCAAAAATGAATAGTATTAATGTTATATCAGATTGTTTTCGAATCCAAGAAGCATATGTGTATAATAGATTTTGTAAAAGTCACTTATATAATTATGTGACAATAGTGTTTGTGGTAGGTCTTTGTCTGAATAATGAGCAATAGTATTTGTATTTTTGTAATTATTGTACCATAGGTGTCAGTTTGAATTATGAGCATATGAGTATTGTAGTTTTATAGGAATATGTCTGAAATGAAAGAAAGATGCAGGCAAAATGAAATTGTTTGAGTTTGGAGGGTTATATTAATAAGCTGAAGAAGTTTGCATTTGGAAGTATGAATGGAAGCTATTGTTTGAAGTTGAAAGTATGTTGGGTGTATTGAAATTATTTTCAAGTTTTGCGAATGGGAAATTTTTTAATGAAAAAACTTATAATGATATGTCCTCTCAAAGTGTTTTAAAAATCTGGATTGGGATTCTGCAGGGAGTATAAAGCGGGAGTTGTTGCGGTCTCATGCTTGCATGGACTTTCAATGGCTGACTGGCAGAAGGAGAATAGCAGAGTTTCATCCATTTGATTAGTAATCGCTATAGATTTATAATTTTCTACCATATACGAAGGGTGTTGGATTAGCACAATGGGTTTTGTTGGTAAGAAATCAGTTTGAAATAAGTGGAGCATAGGATGCGATTCTGAAAAAAAATAAATTTGTCACCGATGAGGAATTTATTGTTGACCAAATGAGCAAAGCGAAGGAAACATTCAACGGTGTTACGAAAGTTGAATCTTATATTTTAAGTTGTTTGTTGTATATTGTTTGATTTGTTTTGGTTTGAGATAAAATGCTGGCCTATGGTGTGTTTCTTAAGAAGTTGATTGTTTTTTAAAGGATGTTGTCTGCATGAAATCTAATCTCGATTTTTTTTTAAAAAAGGAACTCAATGTATTTTTGAAGATGGAGATAACTAATATTGTTTGAATGAAAAGCGGTTCAAATTGACCTGAAGTTTCAGTTATGTAGCTATGCATAAGTATATTTGTACATCTGAGATGATGCAAGCGGTGCAAATATAAATTGAGTTTTGCAGTTTTTAAGAATTTAGAGTCAGTAGTTTGGAAGGTTAGATGAGTTTGCAGTATTTGTGTATTAGGCGTAGTTTATATAGTTTGCCGGAAATGATATCATTTTTCCTGATTTTTTGGGCATGGACGTTCGAACTGTGAAATGGGCAAAGACAATGTCTAAAGTTCGGATTTGTAAGCATAGTTCGAACTTTGTAGTTCCTTCAGAGGTAATCCAACGTTCGGTTGTTTCTTGAAAGTTCGAACGTTCGCAAGAATTTTATTTTTTTGCCTCAGTTCTTGCATTCTTTTGTCCTGAGAAATTGTAAGTTAAGGTAGTTGGAACCCTATTGTGAAGTGGTATACATAGATAGGAGCAGTACTTGGAACAGTTACGAATCTATGCAGTAGTTGTGTAGATTGCGTTGTTGTGGTAGAGGTAGAAAACATTCATTTTTCTCAAGTGAATTATAAAGTAGAGAGCAAATATAGGAAGTAAGTCTTTTAATA
>JABWDY010016687.1:7060-19900 GCA_013358455.1 Thalictrum thalictroides | reverse complement strand
CATACTTTTAGTGTTGTCAGTTTTAATAGAGCATGTATATATACAAGTCGTTTTAAAACTGACACATGTACTGATCCGTCATTATGAGTGACGGGTGAAAATAAAAGATAGGTGATCCACCAGTCTTTGTGGAGGATAGACTAAAAAAGTCAACTGATCCTCCAGAAACTGTGGCGGATCAGTCTATCTGCCAGAAACTGTGGCGGATCAGTCTATCCGCCAGAAATTGTGGCGGTTCATGTCTGACATATTCGTTTTTACACATTCTGCATTGGTTGCTCCTAAAAGTTGGTTTTTAAAAGTTCAACTTTTAGCCAAAAAACTGCCTAGTGGCACCTGACTTTTCTGCTAAAAGTCTAGGTGTCCACATTGTGCATTGGCATTACCCTGAAGGTGCGAACAGATCTTGGCCTTCCATTCTGCTTAGGTGGTATAAAATGTAATCATTACAAAACCTACTAACTGACCAAAACCTTTTTGACCAAAATCTGTTGAGTAAAAAGTTGTTTGACCAAAACCTGCTATACAACCTACTGGTCTCAACTCTCTAGCTATCTGCATTCTCAAGTGATACCATTGACTTGAGTACCTGACATATTTGGGGAGCAATTTGAGCCAAACCAGCCGAGTTTTAGTATGTTTAAGCTCCCTGGTTTCGAAACAAGTTGATCGTGAGATGAGCCGAGCAAGCCGAGAGCTAATCAGCTTCCTCATTTTGCTAGTTCAACGGGTAAATTTACCGGTTAAACTTGCAGAATGGGGAATCAAATATGAATCCAAATTTGTTCAAACCCTACTAGGGTTTACTACATCCATAATAGGATTTTAGTTTTTTAATAAAATGAACCAATAACAAAGAATGTTCAAAAAACACTCTCTTTAAGAAGGTGCAACACATTCGGACTCGGCATACTGGGCTACTGGCATATCCGCATGACTGCATCTGATTGCCCAACTGGGTGTTGTGATGAGTTTTTTGCATTATATTTTGCATCTTTTGCCGCATCTTCTCATTCATGATTAGTTTATGGTGCAATAAAATACCCTATTGATTGAAGTTCCTTGAGCCAAAACCCAAACATGTTTCTTAGAGTCATTTTTCGTGATGTGTAAAATGTAATGAAAATCAAAAGTTTCCTGCTTCCCCATATATGGTCATCATTAGGAAATCAGTTTTCTTATTAATATGCTAATCAATAAACAAAACGGTTACAATCTAGAGTATTAATTTCCCTTGTTATTGATCTTGATGGATGGTCAAGATTAAGTCTTAAGATTTGGAAATTTGGTCCTCTCTCTACCTATAAGTACTAACATTTGTCCATCACAAAAGGTTGTTGAAATCATGATGAATTAAAATACATAACTTAAGCTTATAGGCAAAGAGAGAGAAACCATTTCTTCTTCCATTGAAGCAATTTTTAGAAACAATTACAACAATTCCAGACATAGAATCAGATTGCTCTCTTCATCAGGATGTCTGGAGGTATGTTTAATTGATTAATTTTCATTACATACGTGATAGTCATGTAATTCAAGATCTTAGGGTTCATGTTATGTATAAAATATCTAACATGTGGTGTCAGAGCTTAGTTTAGAATGCATGATTATCCATTAATAGGATTTATATAAATTGAAGCAAATCAACATGTATAGATCCATTACTGACTCTATTTTGCAGCAAATATCGATCCAACTGTTATGGCCTGAATGTATGTTTATTTAAATTCCACAATTTTATTTTGGGCACGACTGTTTGATCGTGATTATGTAAAATAGTATTTTATCATTATGTAAATTATGGAAAAAGAAATCTGAAGACTCAACGCAATCGAATATGAAGAAAGATTATCGAAAAGGGATGAAAATAGGCCATACAGTTGGATCATATTTTCTTTATTATCCTTCTTATGATGATTATCATGATTATTACTGTTCATATTTTCTTTGGGAAAGATTAGTCTTTTGTCATATATTATGATAGTATGCAATATAGTTGTTTTCATTATTTAGAAATCACATAATATGGACCATTGCATGCTTATGGTTAGACCTCAAAACAGTGGGTTTACCATATTACATATTGACTTAGGCCATTTTATAAATACCATCTTATGTGAATAATACATATTGGTCAAATTTATGAATCAATTTTCGTCCACAGACAGATAACATTCATATATTTGAGCGAAATTGTTTAACAGATATGTTTATTATGATATTTGAATATAGTGACCTCAGATGGTATCATGTATATAATTTTAGGTGACTACCCACAGGAGAGCCTAAAATTATGTCGTTTATTTTCCAAATTATTGCAAGTGTTATTTTAAGCCTAAATCCTCGTATCTCTATTTGCAGTTAACATACCCTCAACCCTTGATTCGTATGCTACGTCTATCATGAAACTCAATGGAACCAACTACTCAGAATGGAAAGAGCAAGTTGAGTTTTCCTTGGGAGAACTTGAATTGGACATGGCTCTCCTTAAAGAGAAGCCAATTCCTCTTACTGACAAAAGTACTACTGAGGAGAACAAACTCCATATTGATCGGGATCGATCTAATAGACAAAGCATGATGTTTATGCGAATGGTGATTGATACCAACATCAAAACCTCCCTACCCAAAACTGAGAGTGCAAAAGAATATTTGCAAGCCATTGAAGATCGGTTCAAGACTGTAGATAAATCCCTTGCTGGGAAACTTATGGCAGATCTTGTAACCATGAAGTTCTCGTTGAATGAGCTCATGTCATTGAAATGATTAACCTTGCTGCCAAACTTAAGAATTTGGGATTGGTTATGGATGATGCTTTTCTCGTCCAATTCATCTTGACTAGCTTACCTCCCCAGTATGAACCATTCAAAATTCATTATAACACTATTACGGAAAAGTGGAATCTGAATGAATTGACTAACAAACTGGTTCAAGAGGAGTCTAGGCAAGGCTCGCAAGGCATTAAAGTTGCTCATTTCACTAAAGGAGCTGGAAAAAAAACTGGGAAAAAGAATAACTCAACCCATAAAAGAGCACCACCCAAATCTGATGAGGCTAATCAATCATCCAAGAAGAAAAATAAGGATGACGCTTGCAAGTTCTACAAGAAATCTTGACATTATCAGGCAGATTGTGTTAAGTGTAAAGCATGGTTCGAAAAGAAAGCTAAGCCCGTGGGTTTCGTAAGTCATTTCGAATCAAATCTTACTAATATACCTTCTTCTACTTGGTGGATTGATATTGCTGCTATTTATATTTCAAATTCTATGCAGGGATTCATTACGATCAAAGCCACAAATCCAAGTGAGAATTTCATTTTCATGGGGAATTAAGACAAAGCTCCAGTTGAAGCTATTGGAACTTTTCATCTTATTTTAGATAGCGGTTACCAGTTAGACTTATGTCAAACTCTTTATGTTCCGTCTATTTCCCGTAATTTGATTTCTGTAAGCGTACTTGATAAGTTTGGATATTCATTTGAAGTAGGAAATGGCAATTTCAATTTGTTTAAAAATTCTAGCCTTATTGGTTCTGGAATTTTAATTGATGGACTTTATAAACTTCATCTCAAACATCAAGATGTTGAAATCCATCTCACCTTGCATGATAAGGAAACAAAAGGTAAGTCATCCAAAAATGACTCTTACTTCTTGTGGCATAAAAAACTGGGTCATATATCTAGTGAAAGGATCAAGCGATTAGTAAAAGATGGTGTCCTCCCGGACCTAGACTTTACTAACATTACAACATGTGTTGATTGTATTAAGGGAAAAATAACGAAAAACATAAAGAAATGAGCCACAAGAAGTACCCAGCTTCTTGAAATAATGCATACATACATTTGTGGACGTTTTGATGTTCCAACTTTTGGAGGAGAGAAATATTTCATCACTTTTATCGATGATTATTCACGTTATTGCTATTTTTATCTATTGTATGACAAATCTTAGTCTGTGGATGTCGTACAAGTATTCATTACTGAAGTTGAAAGGCAACTAGAAAGAAAAGTGAAACTCATTAGGTCAGATAGATGTGGTGAATTCTATGGAAGGTATGATGAAACATGACAACATCCTGGACCTTTTGCTAGACTTCTCCAAAAACTTGGAATTGTTGCCCAATACACAACGCCTGGATCTCCATGGCAGAACGGTGTAGCTGAAAGGCGAAATCGTACATATATGGAAATGGTTAGATCCATGATGAGTCATGCCAATTTACCTATATCCTTGTGGATGGATGCATTACGGACAACTGTTTACATCTTAAATAGGGTTCCAAGTAAGGCCGTTCCAAAGACCCCTTTTGAACTTTGGAAAGGATGGAAACCTAGTTTAAGACATCTCCAAATTTGGGGTTGCCCAGCTGAAGCTAGACTATACAATCCACATGAAAAGAAATTGGATTTCAAGACAGTCAGTGGTTACTTTATTGGTTACCCAGAAAAATCCAAAGGATATCGGTTTTATTGTCCTAACCATAGTATGAGAATTGTTGAAACCGGTAATGTCAGATTCTATGAGTGGTGAAACACTATAGAATTATAATGTATGAACTCAGGAATGTCAGATTTCAAGACAGTCAGTGGTATTATAATGTATGAACTCAGGAATGTATATACCACTATAGAATTATATAATAGTAATTCTACTAACACAGAAATAAAACAGAATTTAAACAAACTAAATTCAAAACAGTAAACTCTTACTACACTTGTCTCGAACAGATTTGGATTAAGGAATTGAACTGAGGCTTGTCGAAGCAATATCCTTAAGACAATATTACATCCCTGCAATGGTGCAACAGTCTCTGGACGATTGGTCTCCCAAGATACAACTGTTCTTCACTCTGGTAGAGTGCTCTGTAAGTACCAGAGTTCTGGCGAACTAAGAAGAAGAACACTTCGAATTTTTAGAGAAGAGAAAAAGACTTAGTCTTTGTTGTATTGTGTCCATACTGGCCAGATTCGGACTCAATTTATAGGCTAAGTGGTGATTGTTCACAACAGACAAAACTGTTAGAAATGAAAACGTCTTTTCTCAATAGACACATCTCTACGTAGACTATTGAAAAGTGTTTTGACGATTGGAAAAACCTTTTCGTTTTGAACAAACACATCTGTTGTAAGAGTTAATAATATGATCCAGTATACCCATTTACAATTTAAGTAAATAAATCTGGACAAAAAAGATAAGTTATCTTCTGGACAACTACATTAGCCCAAGCCCGAACTGAACCGAGTCGGACGGCGGTGGCGCGCGCGTGTGTGTGGTTTGTTTAGCCTTTGCGCTTTCGCGCGAAACATTGTAACCCAAAGGGCCACACCCTTTAGGTTCAAGTAATCCTATATTAACTCATTTTGTGAACACTTCACATGCTATGTGGGACTAAGTGTAAAACACTTAGTTTCATTCAATAAAAAAGAGTAACCTGTCAGATCTGACAAACCATGACAGGTCTGTTACTCTAACAAAAAACAGTCGGTTGTAAGTGGGTCTTTAAGACCAAACGTGACTGCAATGGTAAAATTGAAAGATATAAAGCCAGACTTGTTTTTAAATGTTTTAATAAAAAAAAATGCATTGACTATAATGAAACTTTTGCTCCTGTTTCCAGGAAAGATTCTCTTAGAATTATCATGGCATTAGTAGCTCATTACGATCTCGAGTTACATCAAATGGATGTGAAAACCGCCTTTCTAAATGGAGACTTAGAAGAAGAAGTCTACATGCGTCAACTTGAAGGCTTCATAATTGAAGGACAGAAAGACTTGGTCTGCAAACTTCAGAAATCAATCTATGGACTGAAACAAGCTTCCAGACAATGGTATCTAAAGTTTCATGAAGTCATTACTGCTTTCAATTTCACATAAAACATAGTTGACCCTTGTATATATCTCAAGTTCAGTGGGAGCAAGTTCATATTTTTTGTTCTGTATGTTGATGATATATTATTAGCTAGCAGTGACCTTGGTTTATTATGTGAAACTAAGGATTATCTCTCAACGAACTTTGAAATGAATATGGGTGAGGCTTCCTATGTGATGGGAATATAAATATTCTGTGATAGATCACAATGACTTATAGGATTGTCTTAGAAAGCATATATTGACAAAGTCCTTGAGAGATTTGGCATGACGAATTGTTCCTCTAGTCCTGTCCCACTGCAAAAAAGAGACAAACTTGTTCTTAAGCAGTGCCCAAAGACTCCTATGGAACGAGAAGAAATGACCAAATATCTTTATGCATCTCTCGTGGGGAGTTTGATGTATTCACAGGTATCTCTTATGTGGAGGTGCAATATCATGGAGAAGCAAGAAATCTGAGTTGCTTTTCGGATCCACCATGATGGCTGAATACGTGGCATGTTATGAGTCGTCAATTCAGGGAACATGGCTGCATAATTTTGTCTCACAGTTTAGGGCTTTAAGTTTTATCTCTAAGCCATTAACTTTCTACTACTATAATGAAGTTGCAACCTTTTTCTCCAAACATGATAGGATAACCAAGGGTTCAAAACACATGAACCTAAAATACCTATTATTGAAGCAAGATGTTAAACTAAAGAAAATTGTTGTTGAATTGATAAGTACAGACTTACAAGTGGCAGACATATTCATGAAAGGAATACCTCCAAAGACTTTTTAGAGACATACTGAAAACATGGGTCTTGCAGATAGTTCCTAATTATCCTTATTTTTTATGCCATTTGATTTTGTACTTACACATGACAATTATTGAGCTCTTAATACTTTTTCACATCTGTTATTTCTGTTTTCTAATGTGTAGACATTTATATTTAGATGAATGACAATAGAAATAGTCTTTACTTCAAGACATTATGTGACCATTAAGTTAATCTCATTTACGGCCTAGTTATGAAAGTTGTCAATGTCGAAGTACATGGAAGTAAGCATGTTGCAAAATAATGTGTACACACCATGACTCCCATTGACCACGAGATTACCCAAGGCACTTATGATAACTGACTAAAGAAGTGTTTAGCATATCACGTGGCCTTATGATCTTAATACGAAAACACTAATGGATCTTCCTATCGACCAAGTGGGAGACTGTAAGGAAAATCAAAAGTTTCCTTCCCCATTATATGATCATCATTAGGAAATCAGTTTTCTTAAATATGCTAATCAATAAACAAAACGGTTACAATCTAGAGTATTAATTTCGCTTGTTATTGATGTTGATGGACGGTCAAGATTAAGTCTTAAGATCTAGAAATTTGGTCCTCTCTCTACCTATAAGTATTAACAAAAGGTTGTTGAAATCATGATGAAATAAAACACATAACTTAAGCTTATAGGCAAAGAAAGATAAACCATTGCTTCCTCCATTGAAGCAGTTTTCAGAAACAATTACAACAATTCCATACATAGAATCAGATTGCTCTCTTTCATCGGGATGTCTGGGGGTATGTTTATATTAATTGATTAAGTTTCATTACATACGTGATAGTCATGTAATTCAAGATCGTAGGGTTCATGTTGTGTATAAAATATCTAACATAAAATGGTATCGCAAACCATGCCAGACAGTAAAAAAGACTTTGCAATGGGTAAGCAAATACTCATCAAAGAGAAATATACAGAAAAAATGTATTATTTCAAATGTGCGATCAAAAGATGAGATCCTACGGTTGCTCCCTCCAGTTTCATTATTAGTACACGGATCCATCGAGAATGCTCAAATACAAGGTTCTGATTCCTGCCAATGCAACAATATTAATCTGTCAGTGTGTTTGCAATTGGAAGAGATCGAAAATGTGTGGGATGGGAAAAACCTGACAAATTTTGGCCAAAGAGATTCTTGACTAGTAATAGCCCTTCAGTTGATTGCAGTTTTATCTTTTAATTAATTTAATTAATCTTTTAACAATGTTAAGAGAAAAAAAATGTGATAGGAGAACAACGTCATGATGGCGGGTTCTAATGAATATGTTTTCAGAATGATTGATTTTGCTATTCAGAAAGGACTTAGAGCTTTTTGTAGGAGCTGTAATTACTAACAAACTCATTAACAATATTATTAGATAAAAATCAATGCAAAGACTGACTTACTAAGCAGAATCGTGACTCGGTCACTTTCCTTAAGACAAAATTTTCCCCGACGTGCTTCGGTTTGGTAGCAAATAGTCTCCCAGGATACAACTACTTCTGCAACTTCTGAGGTTAAACACACCCTGCAAAAGCCTGTCGAACTAGCACTATGTTGCACTTTCAAGACTCTGACGGACAGACTAACTAGAACAAGAGAGAAGAATGTTGTGTTTTTACTGTGTGTCTAAAGTTTAGTCCATGTAATCGAAAATATATGATACTGGGTATCCATATATTTAGCTATTCATAAAGGACTTAGAGCTTTTTGTAGGAGCTGTAATTACTAACAAACGCATTAACAGTATTATTACATAAAAATCACTGCAAAAACTGACTTACTAAGCAGAATCGTGACTCAGTCACTTTCCTTAAGACAAAATTTGCCCTGACGTGCTTCGGTTTGATATCAAATAGTATCCCAGGATACAAATACTTCTGCAACTTCTAAGGTTAAGCACACCCTACAAAAGTCTGTCGAACTAGCACTATGTTGCACTCTCAAGACTCTGACGGACAGACTAACTAGAACAAGAGAGAATAATGTTGTGTTTTTACTGTGTGCCTAAAGTTTGGTCTATGTAATCGGAAATATATGATACAGGGTATCCATATATTTAGCAACAGATGGTTCTGGAAAAACCATTTACTTGGAAACAAACGGATGTGGAAATCCATATTTTTAGATATTAGCGACGGCACGCGCGCGTGGGCCTTAGCCATGCAAGGCCTCTCCCCATTACACATTAGTGGTAACCCAAAGGGCTACACCCTTTACCTCCACTCATATGTATATTAAGTTGTTTTCAAACTTTCCATTTCTCAATGTGGGATTATCTCATTTCCAACAATTGTCCATAACAAGTACCCGATTTTGGACGTACATTTCTCATTCATCTTGGATCCAATTTTGACACACAAGTATACCACGTTGAAGTACTCGATAAGGGGAATCTATTCCACCTAAGAACGCGAGTTTTTGATGGCTAGAAACCATTCAAAATAGCGTCACAAAATCTGACTGACCTCAGTTTTACACTGGGCTGTCAGACTGTCAAAATTGTTCCAACACTTTTGTCCTCCACTTTTGTATAATTTTCCTGAGTTTATAAATAAAATTTATTTTTCTTGAAAAAAAAAACCCAAAGATCGAATTGAAGAATTGCGTGTATGCAACACTTTTTAAGAAATGGATTGCTTAGAAACAAACTCTTTTGCATTCAAAGTTCATTTGACATTTGTTTGGCTATAAACAATAGAAAGTGGTCTAACTATGCATTACTGACGGATCTAATTATAAACTTCTTCTTCTTCTCAGAAACTCAGATAGAAAGAAACAAAGTAAAAAAGAGTTGAAAAATGAGAAGATTTGAGATTCCTTATCTCTCTCAAGTCATCTTGATTGTTGGTATCTTTGTTTCAGTTTCTCTTGCTGTTTGTGTTGTAACTTCACAAAATAATCTTTTGTCTTCATCATCTTTTCAATGGACATGGATGAGTAGTGCTGTTACACCATCTTCATCATCATCACCTTCTTCTATTAATGGTTTGAGGAGAAAAACCAAGGTGTTTAATGTAACATATATTTCTCCTAGAGTCAAAAAGGGAGAATATGTGAAACTAGATGAGCTAGAAGAAGGTCTTTCGCGCGCTAGAGCTTTGATAAAACTAGCTGCTGCTGCTGCTGCTCAGAATCAAAACCAGTCAAGTCCTTATGAAGATCCAGAGTATGTTCCACATGGTGACCTATATCAAAATGCTCGCGTATTCCATAGGTATATATTGTATATTATACAGTTCTACTATTCCTATATATACACTATAGAACAAATTAATCTGTTGGATTGATATGGTTGCTGTGTTAGGCGATCGAGTCCCCAAGTCCGGCACCACTAAAGGGTTTTTCTTATAATGAGATGACCTACACCGAGTCCATTTTGGCTCAGGTGGTGGTCATTTCTCTTGGATATTGAGATGGTCTACCGGTAGTGCACATTTTGCAAACCGGTTGGCCACCTTAAACAATATAACAGGATTTTACTTTTTCGCAAATCAAAATCCTGTTATACTGTACAAGCATAAGCATTTTTTCAATGCGGTGCAAACTTAGACAATTAAGAGACTACCGCAAATTTCTGTACTCAATCTATTCGACTTCAAATAGAAGACACCGACAATATTTTTTTCACCGGTACAAATAATGAATTTGATTAATTTGGCTACTTATTATGGATTGGTGTGACTTGTGAACTAATTATTAATTAGAGTACAAGTACGTAATGAATTTGATTAATTTGGCTAGTTATTATGGATAATGTGAAGTGTATGAACATTATATTGTTGTCTTATTTTGATGAGTACAGGAGTTACTTGTTGATGGAGAAACTGTTTAAGATCTTTGTATACGAAGAAGGAGAGCTTCCGCTATTCCACAATGGTCCTTGCAAGAACATATATTCCATGGAAGGATTCTTCATTAACTTTATGGAAACTGACAAACGTTTTCGAACCAGAGATCCTGACAGTGCTCATGTTTATTTCCTTCCATTCAGTGTGGTGATGATCTTACAATACCTTTTTCATCCAATTATTCGTGACAAATATGTTTTAGGACGAACAATCTCAGATTATGTTCGAATCATTTCCGAAAGATATCCATACTGGAATAGAAGCCTTGGTGCAGATCATGTCATGTTATCTTGCCATGATTGGGTTAGTGATGATCACTGTACATATTTTGGTTCTACTTGAGTATGTAGTTTGACACAGCGCAACTTGTTGCAGGGGCCACGAGCGACATGGTATGTTCCAGAACTATACTTCAACTCGATTCGGGTTCTCTGCAATGCTAATACCTCAGAAAGATTCAATCCAAGAAAAGATGCATCATTTCCTGAAATAAATCATGTAACTGGTGAAATCAGTGGTCTTATAGGTGGTAATCTGCGATTTAATAGTTCCATTTTAGCATTTTTTGCTGGCAATGTACATGGCCGCATTAGACCGGCATTACTGCAACATTGGAAAGAAAAAGATGAAGATGTAAGGGTCTATGAAAAGCTCCCAGAAGGGATAGACTACAAAGAGATGATGCAAAAGAGCAAGTACTGTATTTGTCCAAGTGGATGGGAAGTTGCAAGCCCAAGAATTGTCGAGGCAATTTACGCAGAATGTGTTCCAGTCCTAATTTCACAACACTACATTCTTCCATTCAGTGATGTTATCAATTGGGATTCTTTCTCCATTCAAATCACAGTGAGTGAAATCCCAAACCTAAAGAAAATTTTGATGGAAATACCTGAGCAAAGATACTTAAAAATGAAAGAGAGAGTGATACAGGTTCAAAGACATTTTGTTGTGAATGATCCACCAAAGAGATATGATGTATTTCATATGATTATACATTCAATATGGCTTAGAAGACTTAATGTTCAAATTAGTAGATAAGATCATATATAAGATACTGTTCTTTTAGTGTCAAACAATTTTATTGCATTCTTATGCTTTTGACTCTCTTTTTTTCTGAAAGAACTAGGGTTCTGGCAATCCCTAACCTGTATTGATTTTGTCTGATAGCCATCCTTATGGCAGCAAGCTCTAGTTCTAACAGAGTTGTGTTAGTGGTACTGAACCATTGTTAATTCTATTGGAGTTTCTCAGTTCACCTCTTCCATCTTGCAAGTTCTACTTAGGTACTTCCAGGGGGTAGCTAGGACTCAAGAACTGAATTGGGCTGTAAGCAATTGTAGAGGTACAGAATGGTTGCACTTCTGCAGAGAAGAGATTGCGATAAAAAGGGTGATAAAACAGTGCATGTCACCAACGAACATATAATGTTTTTGACATATATTATACAACAGGCATCAACATTTTTAGTAACAAACTAGTCTCAATCACTAATCAAAACCAAGTTTGAAATTTCAAACCTTTGGCTATTTTCTGCAAAATTTTCAAATTTCAAATCTCCCACTTTTGATAATTCAAAAATAGTTAAATCAACAAAAACCCCAAAATGGTAGTGTACTCAATGCAGATTTAAACCAAATGCCATATTAATAGTTTCATTCATCTAACAACTAAACCAACAAATCTACATCCAAAACAAACTCAAAACAAGAAACCAAAGATTACAACTAAACTCTAAATACGTGTTTATCGTCGCATTCTTAAACTACTAAACTTAATCATCATCAGCAGGAGCTGACTTAGATGAAGTGCCAGTCTTCTTAGGTAACAAGAGATTGTGAATATTAGGCATAACTCCACCGTTAGCAATTGTAACAGCACCAAGCAATTTGCTCAACTCTTCATCGTTCCTTACTGCTAATTGTATATGCCTTGGTACTATTCTTGTCTTCTTGTTATCTCTTGCTGCATTGCCAGCCAATTCAAGTACCTATATCAAATCATATAATAACAAAAAATTAGATCCCAAATCATAAAAAATTGTGAAAATTGAAGAAAAATAATTGATACCCATTGCTTAAAAAGCTTTGAATTGCCAAAATAATTAATCCCCAAATCAAAAATCACTCTCAAATTATTATTATTTGAAGAAATACACATGAACCCTAATTTCAAAATCAAGATAAAAAAATACCAAATTGATGAAAAAAAAACTAAACCCAAATCATAAAAATCCCTAAAAACCTAGAATTCAAATACCCCAAATTGAAAAAAGTCCAAAAAAATCATTAAACTGAAGAAATCCAAGAAAAAAAAAAACCCCTA
>JABWDY010016669.1:6915-29729 GCA_013358455.1 Thalictrum thalictroides | reverse complement strand
TCATAGACAAGCAATAATTGGTGATGAGTTCCCTTGCTCTCGACCCAGGAACTCGACCTCAAGAAGTATTCAAGACCCAGTACCTCTCATCTCGATGCCGTCATGCAAGTAGTGAATTACTTCTCTTTATACAATTTGTTAACTACCTTCTCTATCTCGTGCCAAGATATATTAACGGGCGTATGAGGCTCGGAAGTCTTTACACATGCAAAAAGATCTCTCTTTTATTTATTATGAAGAATAAAGAGCAAAAACTATCCTACGTGATCAATCATAAAATAATTACCTTTCTAGCATGGCAAACATGGAACACTTGTAGTAAATTCTTATACTTACCTAATCCACTTGTAAAACCCCATGAATCGATTAGCTCATAGTGATTGTGGTGATGATAATGGTGGTTGTAAAAGTAAAAGATATAATTAAAAGACAAGTATGTAAAGGCAAAAGATTAAATTGCATGAAAAGTAAAGATACGATAAAAATATGAAGAACTTGAACTTGAAAAGTAAATAGACTTGAATTAAAATAAATGGAACTTCTTCTTCAACATAAAATAATGAAAAACCCTAATGATACTTCAATTTAAGATTAAAGCATGATGAATTTCGTGGCTCTCCTCTCCTTATATAGGGAGGAGTCCTTCTAACCCTAGAACTCTTTGAAAATTGCTAGAAAAGAGTTTGTATTATGTTAGATAACTTGTAGGAAGCTTCTGGAGCTGAAATTTGGTGGAAGACTCAGTCAAATCTTGGGTCCAAATTACTTCTAGAAACACGACTTCCAAGAAGCCCAAGAGGCCCAAAAAACTGTCTTCAGAAACTTGGTCTGGCCGGTTTTGACGAGTTTTTTTATCCTGATTCCATCTATGTTTTCTGCGATCTATCTTGACAGTCTTGAAGTAGGAAGTGAGAGCTTTCCAATGCCTATTTGTGCTTCAAAATCTGAGCTCTCTAACCCTTTCGTTTAATTACGTCAAGTTGGCTACTTGAAACTGCTTTTTTATCGTATTTTGCTTCCTTTTTTTTTTTCCGGGCAAAACGCACCTACAAACACGTAATTCTAACAACACCAAGCATATCATATCACTTTATATCATAACTTGAGACAAATATACCTAAGTTAAGGGGATATATTTACACTTTTGAGCGCTTATCACTTGATGGTGCCAAGGACGATTGAACCAAGCCAATATACAACCATGGCTTGATTCCGGCGGAGGGAATTGAAATCAATGCAAGAAGAACCACTTTTGACCCTTCCCTCTATGGTCATGAGCGGTGTGATATGGGGGATGTCATGTATGGGGTTTTGGAGATGGGGGTTTTGTATGATAGGAATGTCGAGGGCTTTCACTACGTCACAATATAAGATGTTTTCAGTATATACGACTGCCTTGGATAGTCGTTGGGATAGTCGTTAATTTCAGAGTAGATTTTGCAAAACGACTGCTTCTAACAGTCGTTTTTTAAATTGTAAACGACTGCTAATAACAGTCGTTTATTTAAATTGTAAACGACTGTTAGTAGCAGTCGTTTTCTTATGATTGGGTCCATCCTCCACACTTGATAAACGACTGTTACTAGCAGTCGTGTTTTACTATATTTATTTAAAATAAAACCCATGCTTTTCATGTGCTAGAGATCATATGCACATCATCTGCACGTGCTTCCCAATATCAGAGATCCGACGCACATGATATGCACGCGTGCTACCTAAAATAACAGTATATTTATTTTTGTAAAAATTAAATTTTATTTAAATTCAATAACCAAACCAATTACATTCCTGATCAGCCTGCTCACACAGCTTCAGGTCAAAAGAAACAAGTTAAAAGCTAACTACATACATATACCAATTCATTAGACTAACTTATACAAATATCATGTCCTAAGTAACTAAGTTAAACCATGTAACTTCAATAATGATAGAACATTGGAAAGAAGATCAAACAGTCGTGTCAAGATTATCCATTCAAACTATATGTCCCAAACCATATCTTCGAATGTCTTATCACTAACACCGAACAATTTAACGGTCCAATCTTCAACTTCATCAATGATAACCTTATATGTAGTACCATCGTTATTTGCAGCTATCGTTTCATAAGCAACAACTATTCCTCTTCCTCCAATACTTAACAATTCACACGCTTGTTGGGCTGAAAGAGATGCTTGTCTAGGCAATGAATTCAATGGTTCCTACAAGCCAATGAAAAAACATGAGAATTTATGTATCATACAGTATATGCATAAGCATGTAACAGGTGTAATTTATAACGCACCAGAATGCATAAGCATTCTTTGGCATCCAAGGCAACATAAACTTATCATAAAATATATGCATATGCATTTAGCTAATTGGCATCCAAGGCAAGATAAAAAGAAAACCAAACATTATCACACAGGATTGGGTGACAACATAAGATTGAAAGTGAAGGGGAGCAATTGACTCTAGGCGAGAGGCAGCATTAGTTGCGATTGGAAAGTGGGGGCGCAACGAAAGATAGGTATCAGTCAAGAAAACTGTCTGTCAGCAGGAAAAGTGTGGTAGTGGGTGGGCTGTTGCCTGGGGAGCTAGGTAGGCAGCGGGAATTAGGGAGGCAGCCAATGTTAACACAGGAAGAAGAATTGAACCACCCAAACGGAGATGGAACAGTCACTGAAATTGCATCTGACCTTTTAATGCCCATACCACAGATGACGCATCCTCGGGTAGTCACAGCAGAGAATTTAGCTCCACAAAGGTCGCAAACATCATATCCGATGGTGGAAAGACGGCTTAATGTGGCAACACAAAACTGGGAAGGATCTTCGAACGGATCAATAGATTTGTTGAACAACCCCCTCTAAACGCACATGTCAATCAAGCTCCTAAACTCCTCATGCTTACTTGCAGGTGCTTTGGAGTAAAGGAGTTCAATAATCGGTTTGGCATAAGCATAGTTCTGCACCTCCATTTCCCTTTTATTGCAGTTCTAATGCAGCTTATCCGGTGCTTTGCTAGATGAGGCAAGGAACCCAGATGCCGAGACAGCATTGCCATCTCATCTTTTGCACTAATGGCACTAGGTCTAGAAAACATTTGCAGCCGTCCTATTTCCTGTGTGATACAAATAATTCAGTATATGAGACCAAGGCAGAGGCAGAATCGAGCATTACAAACAACCTTGAATCATTAAAAAGTGTGCTATCGAAAATATATTCATCCTTTGAACTTTGCACAACTATTGTCTATCTAAGAAAGATGCAAATTAAACAACCATAGGCTGCAAGGTCCTTCAACGGGTCAGAAGCAGCAAACTGAGTTAAAAAAAATGAACTTAACAGAACAGCAGTCCACAAGAAATGTGGTTGCTTTATTACAGTCATCTCTTGTGTCTGTAGGTACTTAACATTTAATGTGATATCAAACTTAACAAAACCAAAATTACTCTATGATATCACTTCACAGGTTAACTTAAACAAAGCATCCTTCATGCTTGCTTTATGATTCTACATGCTTAAGAAATGCAACAGTGTCAAACTTGATTAGAGAGGGTCAATGACTCATACCTGATCGTATTGCACTTCACACACCAGAGATAGTGGCAAGGATTGATGAAGTTGTAAGATAGGGGGTGGCTCGAAAGAAGTGGTGTGGCAGACTGCACATCAATTTGACACATTAATTAGAAATAACAAAACAGACTTGAGATGGAATAAATCACAAAGTGGATAAAGAATTGACAAAAGTCATATAAAGTGGGTTCATTAGTAATTGAATCATACCATTTCCTGACTTCGAATTTGTAGGCGTTAACTAATATATCTATATATACAAACAAAATAATAATGTATACAATAGCAATATCTCAAATCTACCATAAAACTAACTACCAAATTGTGGTGATATATTGGCCACAAACTTGTGTAAAAGGCTCACTGTATGTATCCAAACTGGTGTTGTATGGCCTTGAGCAATGAGTAACTTGATTTCTTCCAGTAGTATTGAAACAAAGACACAAATAGACTGAGTTACAACCTTGTGAAAAACACCTGCACCCCCAAGAAGCTCAGACTACAATATCTAACCGCACTTGTTGATCATAACCTGACAAGTTCCCCTACTAATGCATATGATTGTAATCAGAAGATCAAACCTTGATCACTTCCTGTAATGCAATCCCTTTAATAAAAGCAGCCGCAGATTATAGCTCTGCATCAGCAAAGCAATACACCTCCTTGATAGTTTTCTTAATTAAGGTCGACCTTTTAGTCTAAGCATACTAGTGGCTATAATCTTAAGGTGAGATATACCAGTTGCGCAGTAGAAAATATGAGAAGACATTGTGATAAATTAGACCAGGGAATCTGTTATAGTTGGCAGCAAGCCAGTCAACAGCTCGGAGAAGAATATAGTACCTTAAAGCATTCTTGCCTAATATAAAATCTCAAAACAAGATTTAGAGAACTGATGATGATAAACAATCTATAAAACAAATGTACAAAATAGATTGCTAATATTGGCATCAGTTATCAAGGTTAGGTATGAACTTGGGAGAGTTTTTAGCAGATCCATCACAAATGTCATCACCACCAAAACAATAGAAAAATTCCTACATTTAAACTACCTACAAAAACAAATATCTATCATGTAGGGTGTATGATAGTTCGATGGAAAAAAAAAAACCTATAATAAGAATAAGATGTCTTTGATGCTCTGCATGTATCTAGGCAGTAACACAAAAGCAGTTTTATTATGAAAGACCACTACAAAAGGTAAAAGACTAAAAGTTAATACCAAACAAAGGTTGCTCAGGGTTGCCTCTAAGCAAGCAAAGTTAACGAAAGTTAAGAGCTTTTGGTCAACATGCAGTGTTTTCCAATAATTCGTACTCATATGAAATGGCTGAAAGTGCAATAAGATAGCTTGGCCTTTGATTTGAGGCTTATTGTAAGTCTTCACTACTGTTTGATCATAAGAAATAGCTAAATATACTATAGTTTAAAGCTTGGTCGCAGCTAAGTCTAATGTCTTGATACTTTAACTCGATATTATGAAGCACGCAATAAATCCACGCACAGCCATAACCCAAAAGAACTTGGAATGTATTCTGAATTAAGTTCAGTAGAGCTACCATTAATAATTCAATGCAAAGCTAGACCAGAAAGTGAATCATATGTGTTATTGCAGTCGTGCTTGAAACATATTAGATCTAAGTACATTCACCTAGTGCTCTCTCATATCAGATTCTGTAGATTACTGTTTAGCGGACTTTTGCAATAATGTTTATTCAAAGAAAAAACATCACCTATATTTGTATTTTGAATTTTCTGCTAATTACACCAAAATTTGAGTGAATGGGCACGTAAGAATCAGGTTACGCAAAGAAGACTCAGTTTAGATACAAATAAAACAAATTGAAACACTAAACGAAATCGAAACATAAAGTAGAAACCAAATACTAAAATAAAATTCTAAATTTAAAAGTAATTAAAGGAGTAGAGAAATCAAACTAACCTGATTAAATGAGTTGTTACGCTTTTGATTGTGAATCAAGATTGAAATCCTCACCAAAGCAACCAACAATTATCTCTAGCTTTGATTGGAAATTGAATCTAAATAGAAGTGAATTAATGAAAAGAAAACAGGAAGCAAGAGACCAAGAACAAGATAGAAATTTTTACTAGCTATAAAATTTAAGAAGAAAGAAGAAAGAACTTTCTCCAAACCGTTCGATCGCCCAAAACGCTTACCTTTTCTTTTCTTTTCTTCTTTCTTATGAACGACAGAAAAATAAAGATTTGGTTTTTTACGAAACCCTTTCTTGTTTTAGAAATCCCTTTTTCCAACTTTGAGGTGGGACTTCAAATTTTTTTAATATTTCGGGGCGGGACATATGGTTTTAAGGATGTATTAAGAAACGACGGTCTACAACCTCAATAACTACTGTCTTAGTTAGTTGTTTTATTACGACTGCTACTAACAGTCATTTCTACTTGGATGGTAGAGTCGTTTATCATCAATTCTGACGTAGTGTTTGCGGATGGTATCATGGTCGAGAACATACTCACCTCCGGCGTATGGAACAAACCAATCGCCGTCGTTCACCCGCTCCAACTTGTCGTAGAAGATGTCCACCACGGTTGGATGTCATCGATCGGCTTTGCGGCAAAGGAGTTCCTTCCACCCCCTAGTAAGTACTTCCTTCTGGAATAATTGCTTGCACATGGGGTCCTTCATGACCTTTCTATACGACTTCTCTGGCAAAACCTTTCTACCACCATTAATGGTTACTAAGGCCATTGGGTTAGTGTGAAAGAACGATGAAGAAATGGAGAAAAATAAGAAAACTGTCTGAAAAAACTGGGTTCTGTGTAACTCGCGTCACGCGTGTTGAGTGATAAAAGAAGGTCGCGTGGGGCGAGCGGGGCCGAGAAGACAAAGTTTTGAAAAAAGAACGATTCTTCTTTGGAGCTCGCTTCAGGCGAGTTGTGTGATGTTTCAAGGTCGCGTGGGCCGATCGAAACAGAGGAAACCAAAGAAAAAACCTGAGGATTTGGTCGAAATTGAGTAGAGGTTTGAGAGAGAAGTGAAACCTAAGAGAGAGAAAGAAGGGTTTGGGGTTTGAAGGTGTGTTGTTTATGAAAAGAGGTGGGGTTTAAATAGGGATTTGTGTGGGATATGAAAGGGTGCCTAAGTGTAATTAACACATTGTTTCAACACCTAACCACTAACTTGTAAATGTTATATCTTGTGAATTGTGACAAACAAGGGCAAAACGGATATTTCACATGTGATGTAACCTTATGAGTCCTTGTATAAGGTTTAGTTCTTGGTGTACAAGTGTCCGGAAGGTTTCGAAGCTGAAGACATCAAGAACGGACGCGATCGGCGGCAACCGAGCACAACCGGGCAAAAACTGAGTCAAGCAGGCAAGCTGGCTATAAAGGGAGTCGACTGAAGGCAAAATGGTCAAAGTGAAATATAAGGTCAGTCGACTGACCCTTTAGGGGTTGACTGGTCTTATAAGGTCAGTCGACTGACCATTTGTGGCAGTATAAGGTCAGTCGACTGAATAACTAGAAATGTGGTTTTTCAACCCCGGTTTGGTCCAGTTTTCTCTTGTTTTCTTGGTCAAAACCCTAGTCGGTCAACTGACTTTGATCAACGGATCTTTGAGGGTTTTGACTATAAAAACAACACATCAAGATTCTACCAACGATTTTGCTTATTTCTTCAAGAGCTTTTCAAGAGAAAAACCCTAACTTTGTGAGAGAAATTTCAAGAAAGAAATCATCCATCTTCCTTCCTCCACTCAAGCAGCTTAAGATCTATCCTTGTGAGTTGAATGTGAGTGTATTATGGGTATTCTATAAACCCTAGAGTGCTTTAATTTTCTTCTCTATTTACTCATTTAGTGAGTTCTTCAAGAGAGAGAAAACCCCAAATTGTTCTACAACAAGTTTGGTGAAACCGTAAATCCGCGAATCTAGGTTAGGGTAATTGTGACTACACCCTACAACAAATCCAAGAGGTGGAATCTTGGTTGAAGGCTAAAGGACTTGTCTTGGTTTTTTCAAGTTGTAATCCAACACTAAAGGGATTGGTGTAGAGCTAGAGGAGGTTCACCTTAGCTTTGGGTTTCTTAATAAAAAGGGAGTACTTGAAGAGTGGATGTAGGCTTCATTGGCCGAACCACTATAATCTTGTCTTGTGTGGTTTGCTTCCTTTACTTAAGTTTCCTTATATGCTTTTGTTGTTTGTTTGTTATAATTCACTACATCCCATCAAACCAATCTTCTAGTTGATTTGAAATGTGGTAGAGGAAAGGGTGAGAGTGCCTCTTTCTTTACTCACCCCCTCAACTCCACAACAAATCAAGAACTAGGATTGGATCACTTAGTTCATTGATTAAGGTTGATTTATTCATCTTAATCTAGTTGAACAAGTATCCAATGATGACTAGGAGGTTGTGTTGGTGTTTAGTGTAGAGATTGATAACTGACTCCTTAGTTTTAATCATATTGTTATATGCTTGTTGGTTTTACTTCTTGTGTGAGACTTGCTTAGGATTAATCTTTTTATTCCGTATTTGTTTATCTTGAGCATTTTTGTTAGTGTCAGTTTTCTCTGATAAGTGTCAGTTTGTTTTGGTTTTATCTTGTGGGGGTGATCTCTGTTAGTAAGTTTTTTAAGTAGACTATTCACCCCCCCCCTCAGTGCTTGGGCACCATTGTGTAAGGAATATCAATTAGTATCAGAGCCGAGTTGCTCATTCAAGGTTTAAACACCTGAGAACACGATCCATACACAATGATGTCCACAACAGAGGGAAGTGTTGTGAACAAGCCACCCTTGTTTGATGGTAAAAATTATACTTTCTGGAAAGCTAGGATGAAAATATTTTTGAAATCACTTGATCCCTTGTGTTGGGATGTGGTAGAGAATGGTTTTGCAGGATCTACCTTCACCTCAGTTGTTAATGGCGAGACTGTCACTTCACTTGCACCTATCGACACATGGTCAGCCGCTGATAAAGCCAGATGTCATGCTAATCCAAAATCAGTAAATGCAATCAACTATGGCATTTCACCAGAAGAGTTCAAGTCCATTATGACATGTGAAACAGCTAAGGAAGCTTGGGATATCCTGGAACTCTCTCATGAAGGAACAACCCAGGTCAAGGATTCCAAGCTACAGATGCTGACCAGTGAGTTCGAAAGG
Source organism: Thalictrum thalictroides (assembly GCA_013358455.1). Lineage (NCBI taxonomy): Eukaryota > Viridiplantae > Streptophyta > Magnoliopsida > Ranunculales > Ranunculaceae > Thalictrum > Thalictrum thalictroides. The sequence continues at coordinate 21,020 of JABWDY010016669.1, read as the reverse complement.
ATGAAGATGGTGGACTCAAAAAAATTTGGAGATTTCTTGCTTAGGCTACAGGATTGTACCAACTCTATGTGGGGTTTAGGACAGCAGGTGGAAGATTCAGTTATAGTACGGAAGATCCTTCGTTCTCTTCCAATCAAGTTTGATCCTAAGGTAACAGCAATAGAGGAATCTAAAGATGTTGGGAAACTTGACTTAAAGGAATTGGTTGGTTCTATCCAAACCTTTGAGATGAATATAGCTCCGAGAACCTCAAAAGAAGACAAGCCTATTCCTAAGAAATCTCTTGCCTTTAAATCCTCCACTTCGGATGAAGATCTTGTGCTGATGGTCAAGAGGATGGGTAGGATGTACAGAAAGAGCAAGAACTTTGTAAGGAATCAGTCTACTTCTTTCAACACGACTGACAAGATCACACCAAGGTTTGACAGAAAAAAGAGCCAGGGGTCTGATGAGAAGAAGTACTACACTTGTGGAGGCACTAGGCACATATCTACAGTGTGTCCCAGTAACACATCCAGACCCAAGGCAATGAAGGCAGTTGCAGAATCAGAGACTGATACTAAGAGTGACTATGATTCTTCAGAAGATGATGGTTCCTCCTCAAGGAAAGTTTTAATGGCAATTTCTGAGTCTAAGCCTGTTTGTGAGATCTCAAGTAAAGACGATGGAGATAGTGATTCAGAGGGTGATTCTGAAGATGATGAGTTACAATTGGTCTACAACGAGCTTTATGAAGAATTCAAAAAGGGCGCAAGGAGACTGGAAAGCAACAGGACCAAAATCAGTGAACTAAATGAAAAGTGTCAGTTGCTCCAAGTCGAGAAGGATGACTTTGAAGATCAAGTCATAGATCTTAAGTCATCCTTACAATCTATCACTGATGAGAAGGAGACTTTGTCACAGGAGCTGAAGAAAAGGAACATATCTATCGGGAAGTCTACTTCCAATCCTGAGACAATGAGTCTAGATCATCTCTTGAAGATATCAAGGAGTATTCATGACAAGACTGGTTTGGGATACAGGGCTTCTAAAGGTACACAGATCTTAAGTCATCCTTACAATCTATCTCTGATGAGAAGGAGACTTTGTCACAGGAGCTGAAGAAAATGAACATATCTATCGGGAAGTCTACTTCCAATCTTGAGACAATGAGTCTAGATCATCTCTTGAAGATATCAAGGAGTATTCATGACAAGACTGGTTTGGGATACAGGGCTTCTAAAGGTACACAGACTTCTGTAGTAGGACAAGGTTTGGCTATACATCACAATGTCAAGAGTTGCTATTACTGTGGTCACCCAGGACATATTCAAAGATTCTGCAGGAAAAAATGAGCTAACAAGAAGAGTAACAGAAAAAATGACTTGAGAAGAATAGTGGCCTCTCTTGAGGCTAAGAAGAAAAATCTTGAGCTTCTAGTCAACAAGTCTTCTGCATAGAAAATCACTAAAGTATGGAGACCAAAGAAGTTGAGCATTTCATCTAGTTCAACTGACACTCTTGTTGAACATTCTAAGTGTTCAGACTCTCCACTTAGTACTGATGACAGAGACACTTTTACCTGCCTAGCACTCATGGCTAGAACTTCTTTCAAAGGCAATGAGTTGTGTTCTGAACCTTCAGAGAGTGACTACTTTGCTGAATCAAGTAAAGTAGAGGGTGAATACTATCTGGAGAAGGCAAATGAAGATGCATACAGTGAATACCTTGACTTGACCAAACAACTAAGTCATCTACAGGTCAAGTATAAGGATCTTCAGGAAGAACTTGCTAGAGTCATAGATGATCAAGAACAAGCATATCTTATGACTGATGTGCTCATTGCTGAACTAGCAAGGCTCAAAGTAGTGATGGATTGCTTGAAAGCAGAGCTGAGACTTAAAAATTCTATTTCAAAAAATCAGCCTTTCAAAGATCATCCTTACTCTTCCAGAAGACGATGGCATCTATCTAGCTTGGATGTCTCAGGTATCACTGATGACTTTCTATCTAATTTACTTAATGAGAGTCTTCATATTGCCATGATTAGATATCTTAAGTCTGCTCCTAAGTCTTACATGAAAGAGCATCTTTATGCTCCGTCTCCTCTCTAGTTCAAGAGATCTTGGTTATTTGGGTCCATTAGTACTTGTGTGCCAAGTGGACCCTCTAACCGAACTACGAGGCGTCTGATCTCCTATACCCCGTTTCATATATATCTTTGTTTGGGGTACGTAGGTAGTTACTTGTTTCAGACAAGTAATGTGATGCCAATTTTATATATATAAGTTTTACTCTGTCTTATTTCTTATATATGTGTTATCAGGGCTTCACATTTAATCTTAAGTGTTTCAAGTAACAGGAAGCATTTGTGCTGAAAGTGAACCTCTCTTATGCCTGTCACATCATGACATGAAAAGTTTACCCGTGTCAGTATCGAATTCCTGTCATGATCTTGGTATTAAGTTTGTTATATCTTGTTTTTGTTTCTGTGAATGCCTTGATCCATAATTTCAAAGACATGATAAGTGTGAGTGAACATCAATGGAAGTGGTCGACATGTCATCGATACGAGTGAAAACCACGTGTATCTTTGTGGTTGGCGTAGTTGAGGGCATGATTGGAGATCATGTTAATTCCTATGTGATGGGCACACTCCTTGTGTTTGTGAACTTATGTGATCAATGCTTTCTTGAGTGCCTTCCTTGTTATCTTGTTTTTGTATTGGCATAATCGCATGTTATATGTTTCATGTTATATCTTGTGTTCATGCTTATGCTTTGCCATGCATGTATGTTTTTCTTGATATGTTATATCTTGTTGCATGCTTTGGTTATGTCCTAGATGACCCGAAACTGATATCTAATGTCTGTTACCTATCAAGCATGAAAGATGCATTCGTTTGATGGATACAAGTTGTACCTGACTAAGAGAAATGTTGATCGGCACTTAATGCAAAATCAAGTGGATTTGATCAAAAACTTGATGGATTTGAGAAATGAATGAAGTTTGTGCTAAACCGGTACGACAATGATACTCTGCTTATGTTTTTGATGTTGTTTAGAAAGTTGGAGATTGTTTGAATATGTTATGGATGATGTGTATGAAAAATCGGATTTATCAAAAAAATGGGGAGTAACAGGTTGTCAGTCGACTGACTATTTGACAGGGTTCTTGAATTTATTCATGAGTCGACTGACTGTTTGATGGAGATCATGGGTTAGACCGTCAGTCGACTGACCTTCTTTTAACAAATCATCAATTCCTCTTAAGTCGACTGACCATTAAAAGTCCCTTACCAACAGACCTACAGTCGACTGACCTTCATTAATTCATTTTTAATCCAACCTTCAGTCGACTGACCTTATTTTCTATTTTGGGTCGGATCTGACCCGTTTCGATTTCGGTTTTGTATATAATCTTTTTAATCATTTTTTGCAAACCAAATTCATTTCTATTTCTTTCAAACCTCTATTAAATCTCTTCTACAAGCTTCTAAACTATAAATTCTTCAGATTTGTTTCTGGTTTTCATAGTTTTTCTTCAGATCTGTCTTTCTAAGCCTTAGTTCTTTCAGATCTACTTCTTGGAAGTGTTGTTTCTCTGTTTTTCCTTGAGTTTTTATCTAAGTTTCTCGTCTCTGTTCTATTTATGGCACCAAAGAGAGCCAGAGGCCATGGTCCCTCTTTTTCCTCTGCTTTTCCAGAATCTGTAGCTTCTCTTCCTACACAGTCTTTTGGAGGAGCTCCTATTTTGCTTCACCCTTCCTTTGCTGCCAGAGATCTCTTCACCAGGAAGTTTTGTCGCAGCCCCATATCCATTGAAAGGGATGTTATTGTTGAAGATCTTGAGCCCTACGATCTTGAGCACATTATGTTTTCTTCAGGCTTATCTGTCTTCAATGGATTCGAGAGTAAGGCACACAAGCTGACTTCTCAGTATTTCTATTCTAATATCTCTGAGATTTCCTTTGATCTTCCTTCTTTCAAGACCTATCTCTATGGGTCTGTCTTTGTGATCACACCTGACTTCTTAGCAGAGAGGTTTGGTTTTGAGAGACCCCTTCCTGAGTTCAGGGTCGCTCACCCCTTGTGCCTGACACCGGGCATGGATGCAGATCTGATGCACGAGGGGATGCTTCTTCTGTGGGGTAGGATGTTTCCCTTTTCTGGAGGGATTTATACGGCCAAGATGAGTGCCAGATGGAGGATCCTTCATAGGATCATGCTATGTGCAGTCTACTGCAAGACTGGCACCCTGGTTGAGGTACAGAAGGATGAAGCCTTTTGGCTATGGAGAGCAGCACTTGGTGAGAGATTACATATTGCTCTGATTATCTGGTATAGGATAGCTAATGCATTCGATGGTCCTGTAACCAATGCATTGCCGTATGGGGCGCTGATCAAGGAACTGGTTCCTGAGGGTATTCTGAGAGAGTCTACAGCTTGGGTGATTGTACTGGAACCACTCAGCAGGAAGACTTGGAGAGCGATGAAGATTTCTGAGGGGCCAGGTGAGCCTGATTTTGAGGATAGAGTGCTCGACTACCTTGGCGGGATAGAGGAGGTCGTCCACATGTAGACCTTGAGTATCCAGGATATGCAGATGACTCTTGCAGCTCATAGTCGACAGATACAGGACACGAGTGACTACGTGAGAGACCTGAGACTTCACCAGCTACCTGCTTGGAGGGAGCAGCTGAGGAGGACGAGCATAGGTATCCAGGTGCACACATTTATGATGGTGGTCCTTCTGCTGGACATCCTGGTGCAGGTGGCTCAGGTGCTTGAGTAGTGTCTGATGGGGTACATACAAGGATCGATGATGACCGACCTAATCTTAATTAGGTCCCCCTGTGGAGGTTGTCTAGGAGTCCTTGTCAGTTTTGTCGAGGTTTAGGTTTTTATTTTTTTTTGCATGTTTTAGTTTTTTTATATATATATATAACTATCAGTTGGTATCTTGTATCAGTTGACATGTTATGTTTTTATAGGTTGATGTGTACATGGAAAAACTGTTTTTATGCTTATCTAGTTGTTTCAGTTTTTCATTCCTTAGCACGATATGGTTGTTTCACATGTTGTCATATCTTATATCTTTAGCTATGGATGGACCATATATTCATGTTATCAGGGTTTATGCTTTGTATATCTTTTGTTGATATCCTGTTATATGCGGTGCACATCAGTTTAGTTCAAGCTACACACTCTTGTTCTTTTTTTGTATATCATGTTGTGTGTGTTTAGCATGATACCATATATCTCAGTTGGCTAACCCTGGTTCTTTCCTGCTTTATCAATTACTCTTTCAATTGGTTATCTATATGGTTATGCTAACTCTCCTTGCAGCATGTTCTCAGTGTTTGTTCATGTTTGGACATCACTTGGGATCTTTTCTATGTTTGAGCAGGGACCCTTTGTCAACCTTTGACAAAAAGGGGGAGAAGAGATATATGAAAATAGGTTGATGGTTGATATGTTTTTATGGCTTTTGTTTTTGCATAAAAGGAGAGAAGAGATATGTTGATATCTTATCTCATAATAGAGTTTTCTTGATGTTCTTAAATATATATGTTTATAGTGATGTGATGACTAACCTTAACCCTAGTATGTGAGTTCTGTTTCCAAGATTAAATCTACAGGCACATACTAAGGGGGGGCAAAGGTTAAGGGGAGCTGTTGCCTACAAGAGACTCATATGTTGTTTTGTATTCTATGAACATATGTTGTTTTTGTCACAAGTTCCCAAAGGGGGAGATTGTAAATGTTATATCTTGTGAATTGTGACAAACAAGGGCAAAATGGACATTTCACATGTGATGTAATCTTATGAGTCCTTGTATAAGGTTTAGTTCTTGGTGTACAAGTGTCCGGAAGGTTTCAGAGCTGAAGACATCAATAATGGACGCGATTGGCGGCAACCGAGTACAACCGGACAAAAACCGAGTCAAGCAGGCAGGTCAAGCTGGCAGGTCAAACAGGCAGATGGCTATAAAGGGAGTCGACTGAAGGCAAAATGGTCAAAGTGAAATATAAAGTCATTCGACTGAGGGGTTGACTTGCTTTATGAGGTCAATCGACTGACCCTTTGTGGCAGTATAAGGTCAGTCGACTGACTGACGGGAAATGTGGTTTTTCAGCCCCGGTTTGGTCCAGTTTTCATCGGTTTTCTTGGTCAAAACCCTAGTTGGTCAACTAACTTTGACCAACGGATCTTTGAGGGTTTTGACTATAAAAACAACACATCTAGATGGTTTTACTAAGGATTTTGCTTATTTCTTCAAGAGCTTTTCAAGAGAAAAACCCTAACTTTGTGAGAGAAGTTTCAAAAGAGAAATCATCCATCTTCCTTCCTCCACTCAAGCAACTTAAGATCTATCCTTTTGAGTTGAGTGTGAGTGTATTGTGGGTATTCTATAAACCCTAGAGTGCTTTAATCTTCTTTTCTATCTACTCATTTAGTGAGTTCTTCAAGAGAGAGAAAACCCCAAATTGTTCAACAACAAGTTTGGTGAAACCCTAGATCCGCGGATCTAGGTAAGTGTAATTGTGACTACACCCTACAAAAAATCCAAGAGGTGGAATCTTGGTTGAAGACTAAGGGACTTGTCTTCATTTCTTTCAAGTTGTAATCCAACACTAAAGGGATTGGTGTAGAGCTAGAGTAGTTTCACCTTAGCTTTGGGATTTTTAATACAAAGGGAGTACTTGAAGAGTGGATGTAGGCTTCATTGGCCGAACCACTATAATCTTGTGTTGTGTGGTTTGCTTCTTTTACTTAAGTTTCCTTATATGCTTTTGTTGTTTGTTTGTTATAATTCTCTACATCATATCCCATCAAACCAATCTTCTAGTTGATTTGTATTGTGGTAGAGGAAAGGGTGAGAGTGCCTCTTTCTCTACTCTCCCTCTCAACTCCACAACAAACCAAGAACTAAGATTGGATCACTTAGTTCATTGATTAAGGTTGATTTATTCATCTTAATCTAGTTGAACAAGTATCCAATGACTAGGAGGTTGTGTTGGTGTTTAGTGTAGAGATTGATAACTAACTCCTTAGTTTTCATTATATTGTTATATGCTTATTGGTATTACTTCTTGTGTGAGACTTGCTTAGGATTAATCTTTTTATTCCGCATTTGTTTATCTTGAGCATTTTTGTTAGTGTCAGTTTTCTCTGATAAGTGTCAGTTAGTTTTGGTTTTATCTTGTAGGGTTGATCTCTGTTAGTAAGTTTTTTAAGTAGACTATTCACCCCCCTCCTCTAGTGCCAAAGATAAGTCTATAAGGTGACATGCCAATGGGAGTTTTAAAAGCCGTTCAGTAAGTGCATAGAGATTCTAAAATACGGTCACTCCAATCACTTCTATCGGGGTTCGCCATTTTTTCTAGAATACGCTTAATTTCTCTATTTGATACCTCAACTTGACCTGAAGTTTGTGGATGATAAGGTGTGGCTATCCTATCTGTGATACCATATTTTTCACCTAGATTTTCAAAAGACTTGTTACAAAAATGTGATCTTTGGTCACTAATAATGGCTTGAGGCACCCCGAACCTAGAAAAAATATTTTCTTTTAAGAAATGTATTACCACCTTTTTGTTATTTTTTATAGTAGGGATAACTTCAATCCATTTTGAAACATAGTCTACCGCGACAAGAATGTATAGAAAACCTTTGGACGAGGGAAACGGTCCCATAAAATCAATGCCCCAAACATCGAAAATGTCAACTACCAAAATATATTTTTGTGGCATTTCATTTGTTTTTGAATTTTTTCCTAATTGTTGACACCGGTGGCAATTTCGGCAATAAACACTAGCGTCATGATACAACGTAGGCCAATAAAATACACTTTCTAAAACTTTGGCCGCCGTTTTGTTTGCACTAAAATTTCCACCACAAGCATTGTCATGACAAAAGGTCAAAATATCAACTTGTTCCCAATTTTGTACACACTTTTCGTATTATTTGTTCCGAGCAATATTTAAACAAGTATGGTTCATCCCAAAAATAATATTTTATCTTTGATTTGAATCATTCTCTTTCGTCCTTACTCCAATGGGTAGGTATATGCTTGGTTGCGAGATAATTAACTATGTCCGCATACTATGGAATTTCTAAGATAGAAAATATTTCTTCATCCGAAAAAATGTCACTTATCTCACTTTTTTCTTCATTTTCCAAAGTTAATCTAGAAAGATGATCCGCTACCACATTTTCACATCCTTTCTTGTCCTTTATTTCAAGAGAAAACTCTTGTAAGAGTAACACCCATCTTATTAATCTTTGTTTAGCTTTCTTTTTCGATAGAAGATATTTAAGAGCGGCATGATCCATGAATATAGTTGTTTGGGAACCGATTAAATATTGTCTAAATTTTTCTAAGGCAAAAACAACGGCTAACATTTCTTTCCCGAATGTTGTATAATTACGTTGAGCATCATTCAACGTCTTACTAACATAATAAATTACACTAGTCACATTGTTTTTTATTTGACCCAAAATGGCACCAATTGCATAATCCAAAGCATCACACATTAGTTCAAACGGAAGAGACCAATCCGGAGGTTGGATAATTGGAGCGGAGGTCAAAGAGGTTTTTAATTGCTCAAAAGATGACACACATTCCTCATTAAATTCAAAAGGTGTGTCTTTCGTCAAGAGATTAGTGAGCGGGCAGGCTATTTTGGAGAAATCCTTAATAAATCTACGATAAAAACCGGCATGACAAAGAAAAGCTCTAATGTCTCTAATAATTATAGGAATTGGAAGGGAGGATATAACGGATAACTTAACTTCATTAACTTCAATTCCATTGTGTGTGATAACATGTTCGAGGACTATTCCCTTAGTAACTATAAATGACATTTTTCCCAATTCAAGACTAAATTCTTTCCTTCACATCGAATGAAAACTTTTTCAAGATTAGATAGACATTGGTCAAATGACTCTCCATAGATAGAAAAATCATCCATAAACACTTCCATGAATCGTTCGACCATGTCACTAAAGGTGTGTAACATACACTTTTGAAAAGTCGCGGGTGCATTACATAAACCAAAAGACATTCTCTTAAAAGCAATAGTTCCAAAGGGACAAGTGAAAGTTGTCTTCTCTTGGTCTTCGGGAGCTATAGGAATTTGATTATAACCCAAATAACCATCCAAAAAATAATAGAAAGAATGTCTGACCAATCTTTCTAACATTTGATCCATAAAAGGTAAAGGAAAGTGATCCTTTGTAGTGACAAGATTTAGACACCTATAGTCGATACACACTCTCCACTTAGTTGGTGCTCTTGTTGTGATTAATTTATCCTCTTCATCTTTCAAAACGGTGAAACCGGCTTTTTTAGGAACCACATGTATTGGACTAACCCATTTACTATCGGAGATAGGATAGATTATTCCGGCATCAAGTAATTTAAGAATTTCACTCCTTACCACATCTTGCATTATGGGATTTAGACATCTTTGAGGTTCTCTTGAAGTTTTTGCATTCTCTTCTAAGTATATATGATGAGAGCAAACCTCGGGGTCAATACCTTTTATGTCATCAAGGGACCGCCCAATTGCCGAGCGATGTTTTTGAATAACATCGATTAATTTTTTCTCTTGCTCGGGTGATAGGCTAGATGATCTTATAATAGGATATTTTCCCTCTTCGTCTAAGTGTACGTATTTAAGTTCTGAATGTAAGGGTTTAAGTTCTAGACTTGGTGGCGTGGGAATCATAGTTTTACTTGGCTAGGTTTCCACTTCACAAATTTCTAGAGCATTATTAACTTCTTCACTTTGGATATAAGAGATGTTTTCAACATTATTATTAAGATGAATGAATTCATTAAAGGTTTTAACCTCATCTTCGTCGATAAATTCCCAATTATTATCTTGTATGTTGTAAACTTCTTCCGATTGGGATGTTTACTTCTATCCTTAGATTTCCAAAAGTTAAGAGCATAGATCCGTTTCTAAAAATTATTAAGGCATTAGCCCTAGCTAAGAAGGGTCTACCTAATATAATTGGTGTAGAAACATCAATAAAGTGTTGAGTATATATCTAAGATTACAAAATCAACGGGATAGTAGAAATCTTCAACCTTAACGAAAACATCTTCCACGACTCCCCATGGGTATTTAACACTACGATTGGCTAATTGAAGTGACATCCATGTCGGTTTTATTTCCTTTAACCCAAGTTTTTGGTACAAGTAATAAGGGAGTAAGTTCACACTAGCTCCCAAATCTAAGAGTGCGGTACCTTGAAAACCATCACCTAGTGTGCAAGTTATTGTTGGTCTCCTCGGATCTTTGTATTTTACTATTCCATTTTGTTCAACAAAGGAAGGCAATTGCTCGGTGAAAAATGCTTCTTTAGGAATATTAGTTCGCCTTTTAACGGTGCATAATTCTTTTAAGTGTTTAGCATGTTGAGGCATATTTCTAAGAGCGGTGAGAAAAAGTATATTAATGTGTAGATTTTTGAAGATTTTCTTTATCTCATTAAATTGTTCTTCTTTGTCGCGACCTAAAAGTCTATGTGGATAAGGGACTTTAGGTATGTATCTTCTTACTTCTTTTTCTTTTTCTTTTTCATTGTTTGGAGAAGTAGAATTATCTTTTGGAAAAGTAGACACATTATCCGCATTAATCTTGCTAGTTGGATTTTCAATGTCAACTATTGGGTTACTTGAGCTAGAAGTGACATTACTAGGATTTGTATGATTAACTATGTCATCTTCGGTTGGCATCACTACTTTATTATTATATTCTTTTCCCGAACGTAAAGTAGTTATGGCCTTAGCTTCTTCTCTTTGGATCGGAGGATTACTTGTTGAGACTTCAAAGACTTTTTGAATTGGTTTTGGATTTTGAATAGGTTGTCCCGGAAATTTTCTTTTCTCTTGTTCGGCATCTATTTTAGCAACTTTATTTTCGAGTCTTTCAATTATTTTATTTGGATTCGTTTGTTGTTTAAGTATCTTCTTCATTAAAAGAGCTTCATAGTTAATCTTAGGTTGCTCGGCTTTTTCTAGATTTTGAACCGGAGGTTGATAAAATTCATTGTTATTTCTATAACCTTGAAAGTTATTGTTTTGCTTCATATATCCATTAAGGTTTCTATTCATGTTATTTCCTTGAAAGTTTCATGGGTTTTGATTAAACGGTCTAGCGTTGTTTTGATTTCCCCATTGAAAGTTTGGATGATTAGCCCATGTTGGATTGTATGAGTTACCTTGAGATGGAGCATTATTTCTAGTATCCCAAATACAGTTAACTTGTTCTTGTTCGTAAGGAATGTGTGGGCAATTTTCTTCATTATGATCATTTCCACTACAAAATTGACATGTTTCATTAATGTTTATGACGGTGTTGGGTTGGTTACTTTGTAAGGAGAGAGCTTCAACTTTCTTTGCTAGATTTTGAATTAAAGTTTTTACTTCTCCGTCTTGTTCCATCTTAGCCGTAGGTTTAACTTCATAGACTCCAGGGATAGGATTAGGTGAGTTCCCCAAATGTTGAGAATTTTCAGCAAGTCTTATGAAGAAATCGTTAGCTTGTGTTGCAGCTTTACTAAGGAATTGACCCTCATTCATAGATTCTACTAAGGCACAAGTCGTAGGGTTTAGACCATTGTAAAAGCATTGACCTAACGTTTCCATAAGGATTTGATGATGTGGACATTGTATTTGTAACACCCCAAATCTTTCCCAAGCTTCGAAGAATTCTTCCGTATGCTTTTGTCTAAAAGTTTGGATCTTGTTTCTTAACTCTATTGTTCGGGACATGGGATAAAACTTAGTAAGGAATTTTTTGTTCAACTGATCCCATGTGCGGATAGAGTTTCCGGCTAAGGAATGTAACCATTGAGATGTTTTTTCATTTAGAAAGAACGGGAATAACCTTAAACGAATACCATCAACGCCTAGTCTAGTTTTATTAAGAGTTGAGCATATTTGGACGAATTGATGTAAGTGAGTATAAGGGTCTTCTCGCTCATGACCAGAGAACTTTGGCAACATATTAATGATGCCATAGTGAAGTTTGAAATCAGCTCCATCTTCGAGTGCAGGCAAAACGATGCAATTAGGATGTCCAGTAGATAAAGGAGCAAAAAGATCACGAAGTGGCCTTTCAGGATTAGCCATTTCAACAGGATGGATCGAGTTGCTACTATCAAAATTTAAGTTAAAAGCACTATTTGATATGCCTATAGGACTATTATCAAGATCAAAATCTATCGGACTAACTTCTGACTTATTAACAACCAAAGGAGTATACCTAATACCAGAGCGTAAAACAATATACTAAGGTGTTGATATCGAGTCTTTTGGTGCGTACCCTTTATCAACTTATTATAAACACTTAGCTAAGGACACAAAGGAAACAATTCACACTTCTAATATTGAAAATTAAACCTCTTACCTGAGATTCGAGGTGTTAAGAGTACACGTACCTTTTTCCCTCGAACGCGCGTAAAGAGAAAATAATATTCAAAAAGGCAAAATACGGAATGTAAATACCTAAAAAGTGATTGAAACACGTACCTTGGTCAAAAAACTTAAAATTCTGAAATTCTCAAAATTTTTGAAAAATCGAAAAAAATTTGTTGCTCCTAACCTACTCGCCCCGCGCGAGTTGACTTGTGCTGGCAGGTCTCCCCGGGCGAGTTCCACAGAAACTTGAAATTTTTTGAATTTTTATTTTTTTTTCAAGGGTGGGCGGTACTGTGCGGATTTGAATGTGTTGATTATCGTCTGTAAGTACCTTGGATCTTCTTAGAGCGGCAATGGCGCCAATTTGTATTGACGGGAATTGTGCTGCTAATCACCGTCAAATCAGTACTGGTAGTAAACCAAGCTGCAGAAACATGTTAATTCTACCGGCACTACTTAAATAATTTCCCTTGATGATTCTAACAACTAAACTAATCCTAAAACTAGTGTAGAGGCAAGTATCGGGGTATCGAATCCACTCACCCAAGAATTGGGTACTTAGCTACAAACAGGAAACAACGATGAAGGATGATGTCGATTATGAACTGATTGATGACTTGTAGGAATTTGATTGATTGATTGAGTGTAATTATAACTAAGGTAATGTAAAAGCAAATAAAGTAAAGTAAGCAAGATAAAATAAAGGTTGTGAATATGGAAAGAAAAGTGGGGTATTACTTCGTTTCATAGGCAAGTATCTAAATTAACTACTCATGATTGTTTCCCATGCATCCAACTATAACTCATAGACAAAGCAATAATTGGTAATGAGTTCCCTTGCTCTCGTCCCAGGAACTCGACCTCAAGAAGTATTCAAGACCTAGTATCTCTCATCTCGATGCCGTCATGCAAGTAGTGAATTACAACTCTTTATACTATTTGTTAACTATCTTCTATCTCTCGATGCCAAGATATGTTAACGGGCGTTTGAGGCTCCAAAGTATCTACACATGCAAAAATATCTCTCTTTTATTTATTATGAAGAACAAAGAGCAAAAACTATTCAACGTGATCAATCATAAAATAATTACCTTCCAAGCATGGAAAACATGGAACACTTATAGTAAATTCTTCTACTCTGGAGCGGCTCATCTGTGTAGCACATTAGGCTGGTGCCTAAGGCCCCAAAAAATAAAAATTTATTACAGGGCCACATATTTCGGCAAGATTAAAGGTTTTTTTTTTTTAAATAATGGTGTAGTTGTGTTAAATTCAAATTCTTGAAGATTGAACAGTTTTTTTGCCACATTGTATTTATGGTTTTTCTAAAAAGCATATTTTTTTAGAAATTTGTATTTGGGGCCACGTTATATTTATGATTTGTTTTAATTCAAGTATCCAACTACAAACCATCTCTAACATTATTCTAATAAACTCTCCTCCCTAGTCTTAATCTCCTATCTCCTATAAATCTAAAACCAAATCTAACAAAATTAAGCAAACAAAAATATACTTCAAAATTTCAAATTCTCTCATCTAGTCATCTTCTTCCTTTTAATATCTATCTTCCTTATATTCTCATAAAATCACCAATTGCATATACTCCCTCCGTTTCATAATATAAGTCGTTTAAGCAATTAACTTTTGTTTCATAATATAAGTCGTTTTAGTTTTTTTTTTTCCCATT
>JABWDY010016657.1:18533-28997 GCA_013358455.1 Thalictrum thalictroides | reverse complement strand
ACTAAAAATATATAAAAAGTAAGATCTTCAACTCCGACATTTCACCATTTTCATATCTGTAATCTGTTCGTTCTCACTTCGTTGAAGAAGATAACAACACTCTTTTTTACATAAAGGTGAAGTTCTTCGAAATCTCAACTCATCGTTTCACTTCGAATCTCGTTAATTTTATATGTAATTTAACTATTTTATCTTCTATAATTTTGATTAATTTATAGTGAAGTTGTTTGATCTATTGGTTCAATAACTTATTAAAACGATCCAAATTTAGATCTACCGGCATTTACAGTATTTTCTTTTTTTGTTTTAGTGTCTTTAATTGGTAATTATATACTTAGATTCTTAATGTATGATCTTGCTAAGTAAGTATCGCTTTTTTTTGGTATTCATTTACTTTGTTTTATTTAATTGTTGAATTTGTGGCATTTAAGATTTACATTCAAGTGTGTTTGGTTTATGGTAAGTTGAGGTAATTATGCCCTTGTGTTTTGAGTTTTGAATTAGTTTGTTGGAATTAGGTTCTGTTTTGGTGTTTTGCAAGATTGAAAATGGCAATGTGATTGTTTAGGTAACTCTGTGTTCCAAAATATGGGTTTGAAAAGTTTTATTTATACAAGGGTATGAGGAATGTTGTCAGATATCAATGTGAATAACCCAAGGTTTGATGGTTTAGGTAATGTACTAATGTTACAAACTGCATGATGGAGATGAGTGGAATCTAATTAGGTAGGTGACGTGGTGAGCTTGTATCAGCTCGTAGGTCTGGTCCTGTTTGTATTCAGTAAGAAACGTCACCAATTGAGGTTTCTAATAACCCCTATAATCTGTGAATGTTGTTTGTTCTGAAATGGTGTTTTAAACTAACCTTTCGTTTTTAATTCTTCCAGGTTGGGTGTGATTGCATCGGAATTGAAGTTCGCCTGACTGTGAAATTTCTACTATCCATGGAAGAGTATGTACCTCTCACGATGTTATTGTTTATTGTCTTTGGCTTTTCTACGTGCTTCAATAACTGGTTGAATTTAGGGAAAATGGGGTCGAGCTTCTGCAACGTTATCGGCGGGACAGACGTGTGCTACTTAATTTTATTCTCTCTGGTAGCTTAATTAAGAAGGTTGTAATGCCTCCTGGAGCAGTATCCCTAGATGATGTGGATTTAGATCAAGTCAGCATTGACCATGTTCTCAATTGTGCTAAAAAAGGTATCTAAAAATGATTTCTCTCAATATATTTTCAGTGGGTGATGGAGTCTGTGGATTTTTAAAATTTTTATTTTTTTTATTTTTTAGGTGGAATGCTCGAACTCTCAGAAGCCATCAGAGATTATCATGATAGTGCTGCCTTTCCAGCCACAGTAAGCAACAGTTGAACATCATTTTAATTCCTATATAGATGTATTATGCAACCAAAGTAATTTTATCTTAATATTATCTTGTTCAATTGATATTTACAGTTCACTTTGTTCTTTCAGAATAATACAGGTTCCACAGATGAATTTTTTCTCGTTACAGATCCTGATTTTTCAGGTTCGCCTCCAAGAAGAGCACCACCACCACTTCCAGTCTATACACCATCACCAATTATTTCAAGTCTTTCAAAATCACAGTCCCTTCATTCTACTCAACATCAGGAGCTATCAGTTGATGATATTGATGATTTTGAGGATGATGATGATAATGAAGAAGTTGATAGTATCAGAGTTTCAAGACGACTTACAAATGAGGCTAATGATCTCGCATTGAGTTTGCCTTCTTTTGCGACAGGTAATTATGAACAATTAACAATAAAAAAACCACCCTCATAATAAGATGCTTTGTTCAGTTTTAATATGAAATCAACTGTTCAAAATGTTTAAGTTTGAATCTCTTATGATAAATTGAGAAATTGAACGTGCTTAAATGTATGTGTGGGCATGATCTCCATAAATTCACCAAAATCATATCTTGTGCCATCTTTGTGGGGTCAACAATGATCGCCGTTCTATAAGCTGTTACCTAATCCACGTGTTTTATCATTTTATCAAAAAAGAATTTGTTTCTATTTCGACAAATTGTATTGATCAAATTTTTCTTTATTTATTTGAGTGAGTCTGTCTGTCATGTATATATCCCTCAAATGTAGAAGTATACAATTAGTAGGACTAAGAGGTGTATCCATTGGGTTTGGGTGTTTGATGTCAATACCAATGTTGGAAAAATATGATAACTAGTGTAAGAGGGACAGTGAGAGTTGACAAAGTACTTATAAATTATAACTGTAAAATGGACTAAGCATTTGATGATTCATGAGTGCAATTTTTATATTATTTTGGAGAAAACGAAGATTGAAATATAAATGGAGAAGATAAACTGAGAAAGCTTTAAATTTTGTGACATGGATGCCTGTAAAGAATGTGATCTCATGCCTTTTATAATATCAATAATCAAATGTAATCATATGCTGACCCATTTCTTTTGATTTCAAATCTTATGCCAGGTATTACAGATGATGATCTTCGTGAAACAGCATATGAAATCCTCTTAGCTTCAGCGGGAGCTGCAGGGTAACATTTTTATATTTTTGTGTATTCAAGATTTCATACTTTCTCAATATCTTGTCCTTGTTTTTGTGTTTAACTTATTTAATTACTTTGTCCCTTTTCCTGAATTTATGTACAGGGGTTTAGTAGTACCACAAAAAGAAAAAAAGAAAGATTGATGAAAAAGCTTGCTCGTAGTAAAAGTGACCATGTCGTATCCCAATCATCCCAATCTCAACGTTCCCCGGGATTGGCTGGTTTATTGGAGACCATGCGTGTCCAGTTAGAGGTATGCTACTAGACTTGTGTCTAATTTTAGTTCGTGTGTTTTTACTGGTGAACTTGATCTGTTCAAAATTTCAAATATTGTGGCATTGTTGAGGTGAGCTAACTGAGTAGATTTTACCTACCCTACATTACAAAAGAGTTAGATGAGAGCAGATGCTCCGAAAGCTCTCAGAGAGCTCAATACAGCCCAGTGAGAGATGACAAAGGGGTAGATGGTGGCAATTATAGGAAATCATCAAGTTTCAGATAAAAAGAGAAGGCTTGCTATCAATTGCAAAAACAGTGCTGGAACATGGACCAGAGTAGATCATACGAAGTGCTTTGAATTGCTTTTAAAAATGTTTGTTACGGGATGCAGAAGAAGAATTTAGGGTTGACTGAATCAAAAGAACTAGAACCACCCCCCTCTCCTCTCCCCACTCACGAAAATAGAAAAGAAGTCGTATAGTATCCCATTCTCATTTCATCAAGAGCAAGGTTCTGTTTTATATGATTTTCCTAGACAAAAAAAATGATGAAATTTAACAATGAAGTTGTAAGGTTAATAAGGTATACTTGGGTGGTTTTCCTGTTTTGGCTAGAAGGTAGCGGTAAGAGCGAAGTCTAAGAATCATCATTCACATTACTGGAGGTTTCTTATGATTGATGGTTAACGAGGGTTTGAACTCTTTGGGAATGCTTTACTTTATATGTGATCTTAATTAATAATGTGTTGATTAAGAAAGAGTTGGTGGGATGACAGGGGAAAAAACTAGAATGTACAGCCTTGTGTCCTAAGGAGAACTCTTGTGAAGTTGGATTCTTTGGACCTAAAACTGAAGTTGGATGAAGTTTTTCATGATTTCCCTGATTAATACTATTTGTTGGATTTTGTTTTCTTGAATTTATTTTACTTGCAGTCTTATGATATTTCAAAGACATGGCTGAAATTTTGGCCAAACTTTTGAGAAGACCCTAATTTGCAAAAAAAGGACCAATGTTCAATGTCCCAGTGCTGGATTGAAAATGAAGGGATTAAGAGTCAAATAATTCCAATGGCTGGGTTTTTTTTTTTCCATTTTCAAGATGGAGCTGATTTGGAAAGTTATTTCCGTTAGTGGTTGATACCGAATAAACTCATGTTAAATGAGTATGCTTGTGAGTTGTTTATTGGGAGACATTTTAGAAAGCAGAATAATCAATGAATAAAAAGTCAATGATTTGGAAAAGAAAAGATTCTCTTTTAGTTTTACGTATACCAGACTACAGAGATATTTCCAAACTTAAATGATACCCACAATTGGAAGTCTTTGCTGATAAAGAGGTGAATTCTCCTGGCACCTCACTAGAGGGTCTTTGACAATTTGCTCAAGCTGTTGGACTGTATTGATGTTGTGAGAAAATACATTTGACCCTTGTTACCATGATGTACGGTTGCATCAGATGATGTTGTGTTTTTCAAAGTTTAGTCTCAAGGGTTAGGTGTTGTGGATTCGCTGTCCCTTCCAAAAGAACTATGACGTGAAACATCAAACATACAGATAGCTATAGTTTCAATCCATCTTTAACATATAAATGTATAATATTGTGGAATGCTAGTCGTAAATGTTTTAACGGTCCTGTAATTTACATCAATGGATGTTCTCTGTGGCAGGTAGGGATAGTTAGCAATAATGAGCAGTATCCCATGCTTTTTGCTGTACATACATAATTTTAATTTTATTATTTATTTTTACTATTAATATCAAGCATTTGATTGCTTTTTGAACCTTGCTTTGTGACAAATTCGCTAGACTAAAAAGTTTTGTAATCCCCACTGAAAATTTTCAGTATTAATTGGATAATACCCGCACAGATTTCAGAGGCCATGGATATGAGAACAAGGCAAGGCCTGCTTAATGCTCTTGTGGGTAAAGTTGGAAAGAGAATGGATAACTTATTGGTTCCGCTGGAATTGTTATCTTGCATCTCACGCACAGAATTTTCTGACAAGAAGGCTTATCTGCGGTGGCAAAAGAGGCAGGTACATGACCCTTGTACTGTAAAGAGTGTCATGATGAATTGATGATACATTTTGAATATCTGTTGTTTTTCTTACAGTTGCTTTGTCACAGTTAAATATGCTAGAAGAAGGTCTTATTAATCATCCCGCAGTTGGATTTGGGGAATCTGGGAGGAAGGCAAATGAATTCAGAAATCTCCTCTTGAAGATTGAGGAGTCTGAGGTAAATATATATGTAGGATGTTATTCAATCATCTATGTATTTTCTCTTAGACAACTTACTAATGGGGGATGCTCTTCTTCTTCGTTCCCTTTGGTCTGGATGTGGTATCTGATTTTTCTTAAAGTCCTCTGAGCTTAGTTTTTTCTGGCCCACCATTTGTCCTTTTCTTCCTTTGTACACCACATCATTGAAATGTTGTCATCATCATGTCTTCCTAAAAAATACAATCTTTGAAAAAAAAAGAAGAAGTAATCCTTGATGTTTGCATAGACTTTACTGGGAGGCCTTCTTTTGTACCTAATTTTACTTCTTTTGTTTATAATTGAACAGTCTCTTCCATCTTCTTCGGGTGAACTCCAAAGACTGAATGCTTAAGATCTTTAAGGGAGAATGCAGTTCCACTTGCCGAGAGGCCAGTTCGTGGTGACTTGACTGGTGAAGTTTGCCACTGGGCAGATGGTTATCACCTTAATGTTAAGCTGTATGAGAAATTGCTCTTCAGTGTTTTTGATATCTTGGATGAGGGGAAACTTACAGAGGTTAGTTCCTTGAAAGAAGATGAGACCATTCTGATAAATCTATATTGGACGATTTTATATGAAGTCACACTGATTGATTGTTTTATCAGGAAGTTGAAGAAATTCATGAGCTTATAACATCAACATGGAAAATTTTAGGAATTTCGGAAACAATGCATTACACCTGTTATGCATGGGTATTATTTCGTCAGGTACTATAAGCTAAGATCTCTGTTTTTTCTTCAAATCCGTACCTAGGTCTCTGCTTGATTTCTCACAAATTAATTCAAAAAGAGATTAGTGAACTTGTGCTGTTTAAGGTTGTTGATATTTCAATTTTATATAGGTATAACTGTATAAGCCATAAACCTTTAAGGCATATATGATCCCACTATTAGCTCTCATTTCATCTCCAAATGGGTTGGATAGTTTGAATTAAATGTGACTGACTCAGGTACCATTATGGAAAATTCTCTGCTATTTCATCAGCCTTATTTTCAGACATGTTTTAGTATATGTGGCGAGTATAGTGTTGTGCATTAAATTTCATTTTGGAAGCCCCTCTTACTACTTTCTTTAATTTATTTATTTTTTGTTTGAACATGCAGTTTGTAATAACAGGTGAACGAGGACTCTTGCAGCATGCCATTGAGCAGTTGAAGAAAATACCACTAAAGGAGCAACGCGGCCAACAGGAAAGATTACACTTAAAAAATCTTTCTTCGAAAATTGCAGTTGAAGAGGAATTTGAAGATTTCACTTTCTTACAATCGTTCTTAATACCCATTCAGAGATGGGCTGCTAAGAAGCTGGGTGACTACCATCTGCACTTCGCTGAGGTTTGACTAACTTATCTGGCATTTGTAGATTTAGGTCTTCTGTTTTTGGTCATTCTTGCACGTGCCCTATTTCATGCGATAACTTGCAAATACATGCGTAAACTTTCTCTTAGGATATATTTTCCAATTCCCTCGTAACAATATGGATTACACTCATACAATGATATCAGAACACTATCCAATTTGCAACCCTAGTAATGTCTATGTTTATTTAGCTTATTTTGGTTTTATGTTACTGTAAATGTCGCATGTATTCGAATATTATCTATGCCACAAATACAGCTCTTCAGTTCGGTATTTCGGTAATCAGAAAGTCTGATTGGGACTTGCACCTTGTAGGGGTCAGCTACAATGAAGGAGATTGTTACTGTTGCAATGGTTACTCGAAGGCTTCTACTGGAAGAACCACAATTTGTAAGTACACCTAGCTCTCTCACACTGTGTGCACGCATGCACTCTTAGCTCGACAAGCTGTTGCAGAAGAGTGCACTTTGTGTGATTTGCAATTGATTAACTGTTTTCTTTTCGAGGTAAAGTGTCGTGGGTGGCCAACTAGAATTTTTTAGCATACTCTGATACTCATATCCATGTTGCAGCTTGCATTCACTTATCGTCTGAGTACGTTATCTTGCATTTTCTGACCTATGGATAAACTGAAGTGATTGATCTCATTTCCTACAGGCAACACAATTAGCAATTGTTACGGACGAAGACCAGATTGAATCATATATATCATCATCCATAAAGAATGCATTTGCAGGGGTAAGTTATCTAGTAAGTTGCTGTTATAAAAAGACGAAATGTGTCTTTGCATTTTATAGGATGACCCCTCTCAAGAGAAGATGCCAACACCACTTCTTAACACTGACAGTTGTCAATATAACAAAGATTGTAAATTGAAAAGTTGTGTGGATGACTTAAATCAAAAGTAAGGGTCAAGTCTTCAGTAGCCCATTTTATTGTAATTATGTGTTGTGTTTTTTGTTTTGACGGGTTGTGAGGCTGTGCCATCCCCCGTTCCCCTCTGAACGTTGTATTACTAATTTTCGTTTTCTACGTGTTCTGCATTTATCAAAGTCTTTGTCTCTGTCAACATTAGAATGAAAAAAAATCTTTGACGAACTGCTAGTAATTGCTACTATCTTAGTGAAATATATGACGTGATGAACAGTGAATTATCTATTATATCTCGATTCTAGTAAAGGTCAACACATTTTTAGGCCAAGGTGGGGTGGGAGAGTAACTTCTTTACATTACTATCTGACAGATTGTCCAGGATGTTGATGCCACAGCTGACTCGACACATGAACACCCATTGGCATCATTGGCAGAAGAAACTAAGAAACTTCTAAAAAAAGATTCAACTATATTCCTACCAATCTTATCTCAATGGGATCCACGGGCAACAGCCATTTCAGCGTCTCTGATTCATAAACTTTATGGCAACAAATTGGTAAGCTTACATCAATCTATAGTTTCATATATGATATGTTTGCTTTGCTTTTTTCCTCTTACGGTACACCTTATATTGATTGTGGACTTACCCTATAATTCCATCTTCAGAAACCTTTTCTTGATGGTGTTGAGCATCTCACGGAGGATGCTGTATCTGTATTTCCAGCAGCTGACAGTCTTGAGCAGTATGTAATGGCTCTTATCACATCTACATGCGAAGAGCATATCGTGGATGAGTACTGCAAAAGGAAACTCACTCCATATAAGGTATTTTGGCTTTATGTCTAGATCCTGTTTTCCTGAGATTGTCAGTCCAGAGAATGATGAACATAACTTTTATTTTCAATTGCATGTGTACTTTCACTTGTAATAGCTGTATGTCTATCTGATCTGTTATCTATTGAATCCTTTGTAGCCCACAATTTTACAATTTTCTCATATACACGTGCTACATGTCAAATTATATTTCTGTCTAGGTCGAATCTGTGTCTGGAACACTGGTTTTACGCTGGGTGAATTCACAACTTGGAAGAATGTTGGGATGGGTTGAACGGGCCATTCAACAGGAGGTATTGAAAGTTAAACTTGGTGTTTCAATTGGTTTTTGATATACACAAGGATAATTCTCATAATTTGATTATCCAAATATGTTGTAAGCTCACACTTCTTAAGAAGCAATACAATCTATTGCAGAAGAAATAAATTTGCCAGTTTTGTTTCTTTTGTTAATTTATGGCAATGGTCTTGTAGTATGTTGAATTTGTAGTTTATCGTTTGATAGCAGTTGTAGTCTTGTAGACTTGTAGTAACCCTTTGTAAATTTTCCATAATGTTTAACTTTAGTTTGAAACTTTCTCCCTCGTCCCTTGCATAAAATATTCCAATGATACAGTTGACTGATGCATCCATGAATCTATTTTTCCGTAGGGTTGGGATCCCATATCTCCTCAACAACGACATGGGAGTTCAATCGTAGAAGTTTACAGGATTGTGGAAGAGGTACTTTTAAGTACATGTTCATGTTCTTTGACTTATTTTGTGATTGTCTTTCTCTTCTCTCCCCATTCCTCATTTTTCATCTTTCAAGGTGTGTTTGTAAAATAAACAAATTAATAAAAATCATGTCAGTAATTGGTTTTATCTCTCATGATTCCATGCTATGCTTTGGCAAAGTCCGTGTGTCCATATCACTGCCCGGATTCAGAATCTATGTGTATAAGAAAAAATATGGACAGCGATGTACCATCTCTCACGCACCATTCACCCACATAAAATATCATCATATATGCGTATATGAAATAGGTTGCAGGATTGTGACAGTTTTTGTTTTCTCTTGGGAGCCAGCCATTTTAAGGGTTTGATGCTTGACAGGATCGTGTCACACTTTCTTGTTTTTTATTTCTGTAGCTCGTCCGGGGATTTCTCACCACTTGGATATGGTAGCCTTTTCTTCTATGAATATGATGCTTTTTTACCTCTCAGGAAAAAAAATTGTGTGACATATGAGGCTGCTAGCTGTTTTAGTTGGCTAAAAATGTGTGAATTATTATCGCAGACCTGTGATGAAATTCACCCGCCCCATAATATTCCTACTTAAGAAAATATATATAACATTAGATTTTATGTTTATTTATTATTTACTTCACATATATTAAATATATTTTTAACTCTTCATGTCAGACGGTTGATCAGTTTTTTGCTCTTAAAGTTCCAATGAGACCTGGGGAATTGAATAGCCTGTTTCGTGGTATTGATAACGCATTTCAGGTTTATACTAATCATATAACTGACAAGTTGGGTAAGTACAGCCTTTCTTCAACACTTAAATTGCCCTTTTACTGCAAATTTTTGTTAATGTATTTTAATCTGAAAGAGGTTGCAATTTGAATCATAAAACATTATTTCACTTTGCTATTTTTTAAGCTTAAAATTGGGACTATACTAGAATTGGCATGACACATGACTATCAAAGTATGAATAACTTGGTCTATTTTAACTCGCACTTATCCTGATGATACATCATGATTATTAGTGTTTGATTGTTTGTATCCTTAATATTCAATGTCTACCCTCCTGCATACATCTTTTTTTTTTGTTCCTTTACAAGTCCTTGCTCCTTGTAGCGTTTCTGCAACATTTAAAAAACAAAATAACTTCAATGATGTTAGCATACCCTTTCCTTTGTTATTAGATGTATGGAAAAAGAAAACCGAAAGAACAACAATGATATTAATCTCCCATAAAATTTTCTTTCTTTTTGTACTATGCTTATCACTTAATAAGAAACTGACGAAGTGCTTCTCAAATCTCAATCCCTGCCTAATCCCCTACTCCACCCCTCTTCAACTAAAATAAGTTTTGGAAGCTTTCTTTGAGTTGAAGGATGTATTTGAAGCTTTGGAAAGAAGAAAGCTTATGGCTATTAAGACGGATTCAATGTAAATGTGACACACTTTTCAGTCCATCAAGGTCTTGTTTATGTTTAGATCTCCTTGAATTGTGGGAGGGCCATAGAAATGAGACGAGCTCCAGTTTAGGTAAATTGAATCTGTTGTTTGCTCTAGTGTTAATGGATATCTCGTCCCCTGGCTTTTTTTATACTAATTATTTTTATGAATATATATTGCTCGTGTACCTCTCAA